>JANEYF010002777.1:0-66787 GCA_029963845.1 Rhamnusium bicolor
GTTTATTTGATTAGGTAACTCATACAGAGATTATTTATTAAGAGTAGTGCCATATACAAAATTCAGCTCAGTGGTATTTTAAATCTGCCTTTTCACCAGATATCCAACTTAAATCTATAAATCATTGTTAAAATTTTTCTGTATTAGTAATATCGAAAAACGAAGACATATATGATTCATCCTAAATACTATACAGATTTAATATATAAACATGCAGGCACTACAATTTTTTTGTTAATAAGAAATACCATTATTTAGTTCATAAAATGACGTACACCAAATAAAATATTCGTATTTTTATTAATAAAAAAAATACGCTATTGCCTGTAATTTTACATATTAAATCCATACGGTATTTAAGATGAATCATGTCGTGTTCTCATTTTTCGTTTTCATCAATAAAAATTTTTTAATAGCGATTTAAAGTTTTCTGTTAGTCATCCTGGAGACGAGGGCGTGCTAACGCCGCCTTAAGGAATATAATTCTTTAAAATTTATACTTCAAAAATTATTTATTTTAATTTCATGTTTAAAGACATCAAGACTTTGATATTGTGTTTTTACATAATTTGGAGTTAGTAATATAACAATATTTTGTTATGTTTTATTGCTATATAATAACCGTCATTTTACATCACTAGGTATGTCGATTTTGAAAAAAAAACTTATTTAGTTATTTAGGTAAATTATTTTAACATAAAATGCAGATATGCCTAGTAAAAAAAGATCAGAATCATTTTACGAGCTTCACTATTTATTTTATATTTTATGTTTTCATTCTTTGTTGTGATATAGGTTTTTTTAATATACAATTATTGTTCTGTCTTGTGTAGTAATTATTGTTATATATTTTTTAATATTCTTAACTGTTTTAAAAACAACGCAACAAGCGTGTTATTTAGTTTTATTTTTTTCAATTTATAGCAATTTTTAGTTATTTTATACATTTTCATGAGGTAATAATTATATTAATCAATGCTTACTTTGATATAATACATATTATGATATGATTATATTATGATTCGCCTTTCTCTTATTTATTCACCTGTTTCCTATATGAGACGCTTCTGGCAAGACAAGTTAGATCTCGGCAGCTCGTAAGCGGGTCTATTTACGACCTGTCTGCCAATCAGAACCAGCGAATGGCCGCCGTTTAATACCTTACCACAATTTTAATATGTTGGGCCTGCGGCTCACTAGGAAACAGTGAAGTAAACACTGATTTTACAATACAAACTTACTGCGGCGCCGCTGAATAGTGTACAGATTTGCCCATTCGTAAATACGTTTTCAAGGTAAAACTGCCGTTAATTTTACAAACGAGTTTCTGAAAAAATTTGTTTAATTTTTTTTATTATTACAGTGATTTTTACTGCTGATAAATTATATAATTTTCAACTGAAATCAAAAGTTTGTGGACAGACTTATTAGAAAATATGCAATATATGGTTGTTTTATTTCACCACAAATGATAATTTGGTTTTAATACCTAACAAAATCTAAATTTTGAGACCCAATGTTAGCCAAGATTTTATTCTAGGGGTGTACAACTTCGCTACACTCTAGAAAGAAAAAAAATCGATGTTTTACTACTACTGTCTCCCTAAATACGACACTATTGCGCCCCCTCCCCTCCCCTCCTAAATCCGCCACTGAAAATTTGTGGAAATTATCTGAATCGGTCTTCAGGTATTTCTAAAAAACTGTTTCTTTTCATCCATTTTAATTAAGGAGTGTGTGCTCTCTTATTAGTAGATTATAGGTAATTTTATGAGGTATTTTCAGCTTAAAATTACTTTTTCTTTACCCTATAAATTCCTGCTATTAAAACCTAAAGCACCCTGTTGAAAGTGATATACTTTGATACATTGCTAATTTTCAACATTAATCGGCTTGGGGAAAGAGAATTATGAAAAAATCTAGCTTAAACAACATTCACACAATCTTAAATTTAATATCTTGGCACATACAGGTGTTAATTCACTTAGGTGCCTCCATATAAATTTCTAATTTTTATTACTTTAAAAAATGTTGGTACTTGTAAAATTGTAAATAAATTGAATTGAACTGAATCAAATTAATATGAAAATAATACCAAACAATAAAGTTTTCTAAAAAGTTCCATATCTACTTATAATCTTTGGAAATAATCAGCAGTCTCCGAGATTCCCACTTTTTTGATAATTTTTTTAATGGGTTTTTACAATTTGAGTACCGACAATAAATATTTATGGTAAAAAAACAGTCACATAAAATTTAAAAAAATAGTTCTATTTATAAATAAATTCAACAATTTTAATATTTATATTAAACAAAAAAATGCTATTTTAAAAATTTAAATCAAATTACCTTCTCTAGGCACAACAGAGTAACCCAATATATGGCACACACATACAAAAAATATAATAAACTCTTTGAGTAAATCCATGAACCTGCTAATTTATCTGTTCTGCTCTCACGAAAGTCGTTTCACTACTAACGCAGGCAATAATCAAATGAACCAAAATTAAGTTAACGATTTCATGAAGGTTGTGGTATGACAGATTAGAAAATTCCATAAATATGCGGTCGCAATCCTTGTAACATTTAAATTCCAATATAGATATCGAGTTCAATTTAATAATTGTTTTATAATTATCATCATATTCGAATGTAAAAAAGTCCAGAGACTCGTGATATTTAAAACTGTTCAATATCCCGCTTAAGTTCCAAGTAACCGAAACCGTTTTGAAGCTGCTTGAAGTTTCTTCAAACTTTAGGACAAGAAAAAAGAAATCAGAACAACCAGTTTAATAAATATTATAAAGATAGGAAACAAGTGTTACGTGTTTGTGTCAAGTTTTTAAACGTATAATACAGGGTCTTCAAAATGTAATCTGCCAAATTTCGGAAAACGGTAGAATACCTAATATAACAACAGATTGTTATACAGGATGTTCTAAAATGCGCGGTACAAATTCAGGGTGTATATTCCTTACCTCAAAATAAAACAAAAAGTTACGACAACGTTTCGTGTCCGATATACAGGGTGATGAGTAGCAATAGGAATTTTGGGCGACATGCCAGAGACGGACTTTTGTATTTCTAAAAATATATGGCAATGTCTAACCTGACAGTGTATTTAGTCTACACATTAAACTTATTATTCCATGTAATACTCGCACCGATATGGAAATAACCTTGGCGTCAGTGACTACCTGGACTCTATATTTGTTTTATTTTTTTTTGTAATTACGTAGTTTCTATTCTTTTTTTAATTTCTTTTACTGTTTATTGCTATGATGTATTTTCATTTGAATGCAGTGTGGTAGTGAACTTTTAATAATGGCTGCAAAAAGAGTGCAATCATGGATTAGCAATAACCCCATTTGGTGTTTATGGTTAGGACCTAACTTGTAGAGTGTGCGATTAAGGCTTCCCCATACACGTAAAACCACCAAAAGTGAACATGTTGCGTCGAAAAAACACCAGGCCTTAAAGCAACAAAAAAACATATAGACTTGGTGAAGTTTATGCATGGTGGACTGTAATTTTCCGTGGGTGCAGTTGAACATTTCACAGTTTCGAAAATGTATAGAAAACTGTGTTTGGGGACGGTATGCGGGAATCGTTTGTTGTTGTCAAAATATCGAAGACAACGACAAATGATTTTAAATGTAAGTACAAATTGTTATTAATTCAAATACGCGTAATTATGCCTTTGTAAGTTTATTATTGCTTTTACCAAAAAATAAATAAGTAAATAAAAATGTCGTAATCCTTAGGTACTAATTCTGTATTTAACTCTTTTTAAATTACATTACTTTTGTCTATTTTAATTTAATTCTTATTGTAATGTCATTTTTTCTTTTCAATGAATGTTCTGTAAATTACAAAAAAAAATTTAATTCTGTTATAATAAATTGTGAAAAGTGATAATTTATGTATCCTGATAATGAAATAAATTATATAGAAACGTCGATTTTTTTTTAAAAGTTTGCTGTTTGAATTATTGGCCTCAATCCCACTAAGTCTAAAGAAAATATGCATATAAGAGGCAACCAAATATTTAGTTATAATGCTATATATTTTATATTTAAAAATAATCGTTATTTATTTATTATCAAATAATTAATCAGGTCAACTAGTTACTAATTGAGTTCCTTTCTTTTATACTTCTATACATTTTCAAAAAATTTTGTTGCCAATAAATTCGTTTGTCAAATAAATTCGATTTTTAATATCACACGACGTTTCCAGACACTTTCCAGAACACTAATAAAAGCTCGGGACATATAAATTTGAAATCCAACCCTGCTTGTGATATTCTGCCATCTATGAATTAAACTTATAGTTAATCACGATATCTTGGATGCAATTAGTTTTCGAGATGGTAAACAAAACTGTTGTTGTAAAAATAAAAATCGTTACAAATATTAGATCTACAATTAATTTGTAACATTGTGATTAAAACATTTAAGTTTCAATTTTTACTATTTCATTTAGACCTATTGAATTGTCATCTGGTAGTGACGACCGAAGATGCGTCTGTTTAAATATTGTTGGTTAAATTTACAGTTACCTATCTATTATATCATATTATTATCATTATCTGCCTTTATACATTTATTTTATTATAAAATGAATTTTTCATAGTAATATTATTTAACATTTATTGCTTTGTAGTAACTGTTTTTTAGCATTGAACTTCATACTATTCGCATTTATTATAAAAGTGTAATAAATGTGCTATTCGTAACGAATAGTATGGAGTTCAATGTTTTCTAGTAGCAGAAATTACAGCATTCTCTATTCCTTCCTCTACTAATGCCATCTGTTGAGATTACAGAACATTATGTCAATATTAAAACTTGTTTTACAAGATTGTCAAATGAATTAATACAAATTTGATAACACGACTTAATATTGCATAGTTTAATTAAACCAAAGACTAACAACTAAACTATGATTTAGGTTTAATATCCTATCCAAAAATAACTGTACCTTGCAAACAAATTTATAGAAATTCTTGAACCAGGCATAAGTATATTCGCATATAAAGGAGAGCGTAGGTCGGTGATTGTTTGAATTAATTTATTTGATTTGATTTGTCTGCGTCTGTTTTTGGGTTTCTGCTGTGCTGTAACTTGAGGGCTGGAACGCTTGGTTTTTTATAATATTGTGTGGTTAATAAAAAAAAAACAATAAAAAATTACAACAAACGTACTAAAATGACCGACAGAAGATCCTCGATGGGTTCAAGTTCTGATGATCCTCCAAATTCCAGATTGTTTATAATTGCTCCAAAAACCCTAAACGAGGATGATTTTAGAAAGGCATTTGAGGAATTTGGAAATATCGAAGAAATTTGGGTGGTTAAAGATCGCCAAACAGGTGACAATAAAGGTACCAGTGAAATATCATTTATGAATTTGAATCATTTCAAATAACAATATTTTTGTTTTCAGGAGTTACCTATATTAAATACTCGAAAACGTCGGAGGCTGCAAAAGCATTAGAAACGATGAATGGAAAAGTTCTAGGTGGTGCCATTCGTAGCATTAAAGTTATGATTGCAGCTAGGTACAGTTTTAAATTTATTACGCTGTCTATTGTATGTATTAATTATGCATATTTTTAGTCGTGAGCAAGGCTCAAAAAGAGATTCAAATGAAGAGGAAAAAATGCAAAGGCTGTTTGTTATGGTTCCTAGAAGTATGATGGACAGTGAGCTTTACGATTACTTTAAACAATTTGGTGATATCGATTATGCCAGTGTAATTAAGGATAAAACTACAAGAGAAAGTAAAGGATTTGCATATGTTAAATATCTTAAGTAAGTGCTTTGCTTTATTATTATAGGGTTATTTGAAAATCCAAATTTTATAGATTTTCTCAAGCAGCCGCAGCTTTTGAACAGTGTGATCGAAAATACAAACCAGTATTTGCCGAACCAAGAAAATCTAATATGTCTCGCAATGAAGACAGGAACTATTCATCTTCATCATTTGATTTTAATCGAGATTTTAATAAAAGTGGACATACTTTACAATCCTTGCCTGTACCACCTGAACATTATAATAATGATGGTTATACTAAATTAATGATAATTGCCAGCCCACAAGTCAATCAAGACCAGTTATGGAAGTTGTTTGATATAGTCCCTGGTGAGTTTATTACTTAACATATTGCAAAATATAATAATTAGAGCTGCACATAAAGATGCTCATATAAAATTGCGTACCTTTTATGATGACGGCCCATTTGGTTGTAAAACATGCACTACATCTGTAATTTCATTAACACTAACTATATATTTTATTTATATGTTATATGTTTTTTTTTTTCTTTTTAAAAAACTTATGATACTTGTTAACCTTTTTCTGGACTTTTACCAAAATTAAAAAAAAAGGTTCTTATTATACACTTTACTCTTAATGTATTCCTTCAAAATTATTCCTCCTACATTTTCTTGTAACAAAGAGAAAAATACCTATTTTTATAGAAAAAGGAATAAAAAGTTTACCCAAGGACAGCCCGTGTATGTGACCTCTGTATTTGCCTTACTTTTTCAAAATTTTTTTTTACCTAAGGGTCCCGATTTTGGGGAAATGTAATCGGATTCCTTTATATAATCGGGATTGGAGAAAGAAAGGGCAAAAAAACTTTTGGGTGTAAATTTAAAAGTTTAATTTTTCCTTTCCTACATTTTAATAAAACAAAACCTCTAAAACCAAACAAAAAAAGTCACCATATTATATAAATAGCTAGACTTTCCTTAAAACAAGGTACAGGATATAATAAAATGATACCAGAAACATAAAATTCAGATACCTAAGTATTATTACATTAAACTTTTTAAATTGATATTTAATAAAAATCCTTAGTCCAACAATACCTAACAACAATATCCTCCTTTGCCACCTAAACTATTTTCTGAAACCAAAAGTTATTTTTACCTGAGTACTTCATCTTCAATTTACGACCAACTACCATTTTTTTTACATAGTCTACGCACGTAACTATAACAACCAGTGTAATCTGTTTATTATTGTCACTATTATTACCATCTTTACGTTTTCCTCAAAAAGTAGATCTTCATCAGAAAATGGATTCCCAATTATGCTACATTCATCGCTCGAAGGCAATTTTCCACTTCATTGTATAATTCCTCTACTGAGTCTGAGTCTGATGAATATTTTCAGGTTTCATGTTTTTGCTTTTGTTTTCAACACTTTCTTTCACTTATTCCTTCTTTTATGGTTTTCATTATCCATATTTTTTTATTTGTCATTTTTTTTAATTTGTTTCGGCTTCTTACTTTTTCTACATTCTTCCTCTTCGATCAATATTTTTATAACTAAAAAAAAAAATGTTACTCCACTGCACAAAACGAAAAAGCATTTTTCTAAACCATAAAATTATGTGATGTGGTTAGTGTATAATGCCTATAGACATATTACAAATATTTTCTATTGGTATACAAAAAAATGAAACTCAAGCATAGTCCAAATATATGTTCATATGATCATAAATAAAGTAATATAACCCAAAGCTTGCATTGTTTAGAAAAAGAAATAGTGAAGGACATCAACTCTTTGACACTTTGACAAAAAAATTGTCTCAACTCAAATACTAATTACAAAAAAAAGTTTTGTAACCTTTCTAAACTATGGCAAAAATCCATCTCTGCAAAAAAGGTGATGTCTCAAATTTGGAAATTATTGTCAAATATCTTTGTTATCTGAAATCTCAAAATTTGTTGAAAGGCTTGTGTTAATTAATAAGTGACTCAAAGGCCTTTGATAGTCTTAATAAACAATTTATTACAAAAAAGTTATGTACTTTAGGTAATAGGGGAAATTTATTAAATTGACGAATCTTATTTGGAAAACCGTGAATTAATAGTAAAAAAAATAATGTAATGTCAGACATACCTCTTCCTTGGAGTTCCTCAAGATTCGGTTCTGGGTCTGCTGATTTTCCTACTTTTTTATTAACGATTTACCACACTTTATTAGCAAAGGTATAGTAACTATGTTTGCTGACACACTACTATAACCGTGGCAGGCAGATCTGTCGAGGAAATTCAAACAAAAATTAATGAGACATTTGATGAAATGGAGTACTGCTGTTAAAAAACTCATTAATTCTAATAAACAAAAAACTGTATGTATAAACTTTCATCTACAGAAAACTATTCCTGACGGGTTATTCAGACTTTCCCTGTGCCTTTGAAAATCATGCTAAATTATTAGGTACCTGACTTGATTCAGATGTGAGCTCAATAGCCACATCACACGGTGTGGAAAACTGAATAAGGTTTTTTATGCAATTTTACAAATTAAACCGTTCCTAACTGTAGAGGGTATAATAAATCTTTATTATGCATTTGTCTACTGCCATCTCTCCTACAGTATTATGTCTTTGGGTGATGCCACTGACCCTCAATAGAGTTTTGGTTTCACAAAAAAGAAATCTAAGATTAATGTTTAATTTGGACTATCATGCAAATTGTCGACAAATTTTCAAGAGGTATGCAATTTTAACATTTTATACATTTTGAAATGTGTTACCTTTACTAAGAATCATCTAACGGACTTTGTACACCAATCAGATATACATAGCTATTTTACACACAAATCTCCAATTACTCTATGCACAAAACGTTTCGTAATTCTTTAGGCTACAACTGTACTATCCTCTAAAATGCACTACCTGTTGAAATTAAATTAATAGAAAATTGCAATTCTTTTAAAAACAGGGTAAAGTTATTCCTACAAACCAACGGTTTTTATGCTGTTAAAGAATATTTATCGTTAGAAGCGAAATAGGCTGTAATTTGGGAACTATAAATATAAACTTAATTACACTGTTTAATTACATTGCACTGCAACTTGGGTATTACTTTATAAATGATATTGTTTTTCATTATTTTTACTGTATCTTTAATGTAATTATGTTATAAAATAGTACTATGACTTGCCGTTTGTATCGTGTGTATGTTAATTGTGGTTAATAAAGTATTGTATACCTTTATTTTTCAAAAATAATTTTACAAAATTTAAATAAAAGTATGTCCCTTGTGTGGTAATAGTACCTAATAATGTAATTTTCCTACTTTTTAAAGACATTTTCTTAAAAAATACAAAAAACATGGAATTAGAACTTCACCTTGCAAATACAAGAAATCGTAGTAGTAACAGTCATAGGTTTATTAAAAAACCACTTTTATTGTCATGCATAGAATAGTAAAGATAAAATTAAATAAATCTCTCTTTTTTCATATATTTTTTTGAAGGACTTCAGTCAATGTTGGTCCAGCAAAATACATTTATTATTATATAGCATTATATTTGACATAATGTTTTTTAATTTAATATATCTACAATCCATTATAGGTATGGATTATTGCCAACTTAGGTATGAGGGAGATCGTATGCGTCCTTCGCGAGCAATTGCAGAAGTAGTTTATAATAGCCCTCAGTGGGCTTCATACGCTAAGGAAAAGTTTCATGGTTTTGAGTATCCCCCAGGATACCGATTAATTGTTAGGCCAGAGTACGATAATTTAAGGTCTACATCGTACAGTTCTAAATCTCTAGAGAAAAAACCAGATATTTTGCAAATCGCAGAAACTATTGCACAAGCTTCTTCACTTATACAAGCAGCTGGATTATCACCAGGTAATAGTTTTGTGAAAATGTACGACAATTTCTTTTTTTATAACATGTTTGTTTTAGATTTGTTACAAGCGAAACTAGGATTAATTGCACCTAGTAAAGATAGTGAAGTATATTGTAGCATTAAATTACCTGACGTTCAACCTTTAGCTGGTATTGATGATGAAACGGCAGCAAGGTAATGAATAGCTTAAAAGTTTATGTGTTAAGTTGTGTTTCAAAGTTTCAAATTAATGATTTCGAAATCCATATGTCCATAAAATTGCCGTATCAAGGTATAAAATAAAAAAATTCTCGTATGTTAATTTCTCACTTTAACATACCTCATTTGCTTTAACGACATCTATGTGTGTTTATGCTGAACTGTAATATTTGATTTAAACAAACAGACTTAAATTTACATCGATAGTGGCATGCATCTCTGCCAAATACAGCAAGCGCTGTTTCAAGTCAAACAAGCATTAAAAGGAAAGCAAATAACGACATGTATGGATTATGCTTGCTTCACATGTAATGAGAACCGTCATCAATACCCTACATAAAAAAGCTACACATACATCAGTTGCTTTCTTTTAATGCCAGATCGACTTGAATCAACTCTTGCTGTATATGAACTATTATCATTAAACACAGTGTCCAGCGGTTCTAAATTTCCTGGTTCTCAGAGGCTTGCTTTTGATCATACTAGTAAAGATTCGCGTGGGAAAAAGCTGCTAATAATTTTTTTAATATAACACAGGTGTACACTTACCATTGTGATGTCTAATTTATATCAAGTAGACTGATACATTATTACACAATTTTACTTTTTTTAGGTGTTTTATCGTTTGCACACCCACAGCACTGCCAAATTCCGTATTGAAGGATATTTTCTGCAGATTTGGCAACTTAATAGATGTTTATATGTTAAACAATAGAAATTGCGGTTATGCCAAATTTTCTTCAAGAAAGTCTGCAGAGGATGCAATTCATGTTAGTAAGCAAGTATAGCAAATAGTTTAATGCAGTTATTCTTACTAAAAATGATTGTAAATGGAGTTTCTTCTAGGGATGTGCGATACATTGAAAAGTACCGGTATTGTGTATCGTACCACATCGATTGAAAAGTACCGGTTGGGTACAATATCGAACAGAAAAGTGCTGGTACATAATGACCGCAGTGGAGGGTCCACAGGAACCCACTCACAAGAACCTAACCTAACTTAACTGGTACACGAAGTACCGGTTCACATTCGATCTGGCATTTATTGAAAGAGTTTAAAATTCCCCGTATTGTGAACAATATGAAATATAAAACTTTGCCACCAGTTAGAAAATATTAATAAATACAAACAAAAATGTACAAACAAAAAAGTAAAAACAAGACTCAAAACTCTTAAAGTTTTTCAACAAAAATAAATGTACAGATAATACATACAAACACCACTTCTATTTTTGGTAGTACAGCCACATACTATGAGTAGCCAATCAATTTACTAAAATACTTGTCGATATCTGATGGGGTAGGTAATGGCTAAAAATGTACCATATCGTACCGACTCGTAAACGTAATACCGGTGCAAAATATCGAGCATTGGAAAGAAAAGCACCGGTACCCGAAAATTCGTACTGTATCACGCATCCCTATTTCCTTCATATCTTGATCTTATTCCACAAACATCGTAAGTCCAATTTTTCTCGAAAATGAGATTTTGATGCCTTCTATTGCAAGAAAATTTAAGCTGTGCTTGTTTCAATTCCAGAAAAGAATTTTATCTTAAAACAAGTAAAATGATTTAATGGTATGAATAGGTTAAACTTCAATGAAAATGTCATATGTCCATCTGTTGCAATGTAATTGTTCAGGGCTCTAAGTTTTTAGCTGTTAAAAAAATATATATATTTACATATACACTTTTGCAATCAAGTTATTGTGTAATGCATTGTTTGTAAGTACTAATAATTAAAAATAAGCAATATTGCATTGCAATTTAATAAGATTGATATATTTTATCCCTATTTTAAAAATTAATGAGGTTCCGTTATTTTTCATTCTTATAATTAATGAAATAATAGTGGGGTTGGAACATTCTATTAAACGTTCATTTCCTTTACAAAATGTTTCAACTTTCACCATTGTGGACTAAGTTGAAGATATATTATTAGTCGAATTTCAAAATCCTGTAACAGAAACATTTTCTTTATAAAGTTTGATAAATTATACATTGTCCTTTTAAGACGTTGCATGGTGCTGATATTCTTGGTACCCGTATCAAAGTTCTGGAGGCAGAGGAAAGAGGTGACAATAATCGCAAGAGGCAGAGAATTGATGCTGAGAGCCCATTCTAATGAGTAAGTAATTTTATTGTGGTTTGATAAAAGCGTTTACATCATTTGAGGATGTCATTTGATGAAATATGTTCGACTGTAGGCTAATTTTAGATTTGTATCATCTGTTTTGATTTGTTAGATATATTCAGTTGTAATGATATTCCTAAAACTAGGAGCTCAAGTTCCAAGTAATGATTAAAGCCGAAGAAATTGACTGGCGTCGATGAGGGACATGGTTAATTTACCAAAACTTACCACTTATATCATGTCCACTAACATTCTACATCCAAAGACATAATATTTGCATACGCATAATAATAATAATATAATAATATTACTTTATTTTCATATGCATTACACCGAAACAGGTACATAGAAAACAAGTCAGGAAATGTCATAAAGAAGAAGATATACAAAATAATTGCACAAACAAAAAATATATGTGAGGGAATAAAGTAAAGCGAGATAAAATTTTAATTGTATTATAAAATTATAATAACACTACATAATAAACAATAATTTGTAAAATAAAATGAAATGAAATGGATGTAGAAAAACAGTATAACAAATGCACAAAATGAAAAAAAATACAGGTGACTAGTTATTTACAATATTATAATCAATGAATTCATCCAACGTATAAGGACATGATATTAAGATTAGAATTGTGGTAATTTTGACAAAGGATATGTTTATGACAAGTAAGAATATAGGTGATCTATTATATGCTTGGTAAAAAATTAAAATGGCGATATACAAAACAATATTTCCAAATTGTAAACAGCTGTAGCAGTCATAATTTTAAAGTTTTTATAAGCCGTTCTGCAGGATTCTCTTAGTTTCAAACCGCCAAGAATACACAATGCGTATTTTTGTATGAGAAATACTCTATTAAAATTTTTACCTAAGCCCCAATGAATAATTCCATACCAAAGGTGTGAATAAAAACTAGCATAGACAAAGATGTCAAGATATACTGACTGCACTGCCGTGCAATAGACTTAAGTCTGTAACATGCCGTTGTTAACATGACATAGATTATCCACTTGAAAACCCCAATCAAGAGTCTTATCAAGATATATTTCTAGGAGTTTGACGGACTGAGAGAACTATGTAAAATTATTGTAGAGGGTAATTTCATTATCAAGAGCTACATTGCAATGAGGATCTAAATATTATCATAACGGTTTTATTTTTATTAAGTAGTAATTTATTTTTTTCTAACCGTTTTATTGGTTTACCTAAAATTAAGTTGGTAGTTTCTTCAAAATTAGACGGATCTTTCGATTTAAATAAAACAGTTGTGTCATCGGCGTAAGTGATTAATAAATTTAGATATTCCATAAGTGCTTTGTGTAAGTCATTGACAAATATTAAGAACAGTTGGGGCCCAAGGATGGATCCCTGAGGAACCCCGATAGATAGCGGTGAGACCTCTGATTGTACAATCATATCATCCAAGTAATGTATGGAGACCTTCTGGCAGTGATTGACAAGATAAGATTTGAACAAATTATATACCGATAGTTCAAAGTAAGAACAAACGTGACTTGCTTTTTTCTTTGTCATTTCCTTCCATCACACCACATTAAAAACAAACAAAAATCAAGTAAAGTATATAAATACACAATTAAAAACAGTAAAATTAATAAAAGTATTTATAACCTGAAACGCGGTAAAAGCACGAAACAAAACAACAGAAATGCTTACACTTCCTGACAAAATGTACCAATTCCTACTACTACAATACTGACTGCTTCGGAATAGAATATCAGGATAGCCGCGCTTAGAGACCACCGATTACTGTGCCTAGCGACAAGCCAAGATAACCTACTAGTTGTTGAAAACCTGTTGATATGCGTAGTTCTTGGCGCATGTCGTATATCCGCACTCTATTTCCGCTAGCTAGACTGCATTAAAACGGCCCGTCTTTAATTATGATATATCTACCAGTGAAATTTAATTGTTCATTTTCTACATAGAAAATGATGACAGTTTAAAAATAAAAATTTGCAAGTAAGCACTTAAATCTCGTATCGATTTGGAAACTGTGATTGAGCATTAAGTGAATGTTTTAATATTATTCAATAAGATGTTTGGCTAAAATTATCAGTGAATAATATGTAAAGTGTAAGAAATATGCAAAACAAAGTTACTAAAGGATGTTTAATTTCTTACATATATCATGAACATATAAAAAATATACATAGGTGAAACAAAAAGAGCTCTCGAAGTTAGATTAAAGAAACACAAAACTGAGATCGTCAAAAGAAACAAAAATCCAAGCAACATATTCTCACACATGAAAACATGAAAAACAAATAAGAAGTTAAAACTGTTAACAAGATGATTTGAAAAGCCATTAATTTATAATAATAATAAAAATGTTACTATCAGGAATTAGCATGTTTTTAGCTACACATCAAATTCCTTTAAAATGAGAATCATAACTGTTTCCGTAATATCAAAGATCGTAATGGTATAAATTTGATCAGTCAATAATTGGAATGCCTAATCAATCAAAGATGATGAAAGTCTAAATCTACTCTACAGTTGAAAAACTTTTTGGGAGTCGTTTTTATATTCTTGGACTAGACAGTTTTAAATCTTGATAAAATTTTCCATTAAGTTTTTTTTAATCACATACGTTGGAAACTTGTATGTCAATTTACAGAACAATAACATTATTATTTTTAGTAAATGCCAGTTTGTGTTGTCGCGTATCATTAATTTCTCAAAATGAATATAATCGAATGCCGTGCTGTTATTAAATTCCTTACAAAACAAGAGAAAACTCCAAAAATTATTCTTGAGGACATGTTGGTTGTGTATGAGAATTGATTGCCCTTCCAAGTTAACTATTTGCGAGTGGTCAGAACTGTTTAAATGTGATCGAGATTCATTGGATGATGATTCCCGTCTAGGTTGCTCTATTGATGTAATGACTTCAGATGTTGAAAAAACCAGGTGCCTGGTACTGACATTATCTGAAGAAGGCTAGTGTAGCAACGGGAGAGTATTATTCAAGCTTAAACAAGCTTCAAGCCACAAAGATTCTATTAAAGTGAAAAGACGCACAAGTGAAGACTTGCAAAAGGTGTTGTTGGTGGTTGTGGCTCTGAAGAAATTGAACATCCACCTTATAGTCCAGATTTAGCACCCAGTGACTACTTTTTTGTTTCTGAATCTCCAACAAAAACTCTTAAGGGGACAAAATTCAGGGACAATGATGAACTAATAGCACTTGTGTCATTTTGTGGAGAAATTATTAATGTTTTTACAACAGATTAAATATGTCATTGAAACGGTGTAATACTTGTGTTCAAAAGTAAGTGAACTATATTGAAAAATAAATTTTTGCTGCTGCTCTAGTCTTTTGTTTTATGCCCAGTCCGAGAATATAAAAAACGACTCCTTGTATACCAGACAATCATTTCAAGAAGTTTTTCTTGGAAACTGATTTTTTTAAACACAGTTCAATGACATTGTACATGTGAACACTGTTTTGCATAAAAATATAAAAAGATAATACTGCGAATATATTCCGAAACATCTCTTCAGTCGGAGGTGAAAGACATGACGTTTCGATACCTAAATCATTTATGACTGATGTTTCAATTTTTGAGGTTTATTCATTATTAGGCTATAATTTAGTACCAGATTGGTCTCTTTTATCACTATTTGATATGTGATATTAGAGAACACGTACACAGAATTATTCACAAATATCAAACAAACGAATAATTCAGGAAAGCCATAAAAATCACATATTAGGCTGATGATAGAAATTAAAATAAGAGTAAAAGTGTGAACTTTGACAATTGATATTTCCACCACAAGTGAATTAGTTTGTATCCAAGGTATATCCTCGAGTTATTCATTTGTTTGATTTTCTCGAATTATGTAAGTATTATATTTGTTCTCTTTATCCTTATCATGAAAAAAATGTATGAACAAACTTCAAAATAATTTTCTATTAAAATAGTTCTTGTCTAATTTTTTTGATTTATGACTGAGTAGTTTTTTGAGGTGACCCCTAAAAGTATTAATTGGCTTCCAATCCTTAATTATGACAAAAGGTGGAAAGGTCGTACATTTAGAGCATCTTTACCCAAATATGGCTTAATGTTCAGTAATCAATGTAGGATTGTTTTATTCATCTAGTCATGTGTTGTATCCTATTTTACACTTAATAATAAATAGCAAACCAGGTGTTTAGCCTAAGCTTCATTTGTTGTGTACCTGTTTCAAATGCAAGGTGTGTTATTTATGCTTATAGTAACTTTTATGTTGAAATTCAATACGAAAATTTAAATTTCCGTCACTACAGTAAATTTAAATATATCCTGCCCAGAATAGGATACAGGACTGAATCCCAGGTACCCAAAATCGGATATCTGGTTCCTACTCAGATACCCAAATACATAGAATTAGGATACCCAGGTGTATTTTTAAAACCCATTATTGGGTTTTGGGTAATTTAGAAAATGGGTACCTGATTTCAAAAATTTACTGTCTTAATATTTACACTTATTTTGGTAAATTCAACTACCTATAAGCAATATTACATGGATGTTTGGTATTGTTTCAATTCCTAAGTGTTTTATTGGGATTATTTTCATTCATATGATCTCATTTAAGTTTTTGCCTGCATAATATACTAAATGGACCTTCCCTCTACAAATGGAATCCAGACATTTTCTCCTGATAATTTGATGTAATATTTTGCCTAAAGCAAAGATGTGAATACCACCCACTGGGAGTCGGCCAGGGTAGTGGGGTCATCATTACAGATCAACCTTGAAATAAAGGGTACTCTGCATGCGAAATACCCACCAACTTGATGGTAGGCATTTTTATTAACTTTACATGATTCTGGAATTAGGAGAGTAAAATTGCCCCTGGTCAGTTTGTATATTAAGGTTGGCATACCGGGAAAAATTTAAAGCATACAGGAGGGAAAGATAGGTTTTTAAATTGTTATTATTAAGAACGCAAATAAGCTTCATGAACTCGAAAGCATGAACAAACAGGGTGGGTAGAAATGCAGTTTTGTTTTGGATTCCTGTTACCACTAATTAAATTTAGTTATTTACTATAGCTCTGTACTTTTCTAACTGCGTATGAGATGAGAGCAATCTGTCCTTGTTCTACACCTCTGGTTTTCCCCATTACCATTCTTACGGTCCCCATACGGTATTCTAAATGTATAGCTCCATCCACGTAAACCCACTTAATGACATGTAGTGTTGTGGTTGTTTGTTCAATAAAACAAATGATAGTTTAGGCTGAACACCTGATATTTCGCTTCAATATCTAATCATTGTTTTATAATTATTTTTCTCCCTATAGATTGGACTGTATTAAGACATAGGACATTAAGTAAGGACATAGACGAAGTAATATGTACTGTACGTGTACGCTACATTGATTTGAACCTGCTTAACGTTTTGACATTGAACCTGAACAGCTTACAGTACAATACACTGAACTTAACAATACATTAACGTAATATTTAGTCAGATTTTCAGTTGTCTTTAATGTCGTTCATTTTTGCTTTATATAATTTTAATTATAATGAGCGCAGCATACAATAGTTCTGTAATAAATAATAATATAAAAACCTTGTTTTATTTAAATCAAATGTCGATTCATCCATATCCATCGAGGGTTATTAAGGAATAGGAGTATCGAGATGGAGTTAAGCTAAAATAAGAGTAGCATGGACATGATCATAAAGCTTCTTCATAGAAAATTGTTAATAATGGATAAAGAAAGGCAATTGCAATAATTGCTGTCCGTTTCGTTATATGTTGAGTGAAAGTTAACTAAAGGAACTTATTGTTGGTTGATATTTTAGTAGGTACTGTATTTTGTTGCCAATAGCTTGAGGTTGTTGTTAGTGTAATGGTGTAGAACTAAAACTTGATGACAATCCTCAAGCTGTTCGCAAACAAACACAGTACCTACCAAAATCTCGACCCATGATAGGTCGCGCCTCGCTAATTCTTTTACATAACGGTTCAATAGCTTATGGCATCAGTGAAACTATACTAATTTTATATTCTCTAAATTAAAAGACAAACATATTTGACCTCATGGTTATCTAATGATAACCTAATAAAATTGTGAATTGTCTCCATCTGCAGAGCCCGTTAAACCATGAAATGTCTCAGACCCAAGACTCGGAAGGGGCCAATTTTAAATGAAGGGAATAATTTCCTGTGTTGTGTTCAGAATTTCTTTTATTATTAATCTTTCATAAAAACAATTTAAATTGGTTGTATTTATGTCAAACTTTGTTAGTAAATTTTGCAAATAATCAAATCAAATATTTTGTGTAAATATAGTTTGACATATTTTGGAGTAAAAATTTCGTTAAATTGCATCTTTCCTCGACTGTATCTCAGTCCCTGTTAATATTACAAGAAAAGTATAAATACAAAAAAGTTGCGAAATTTTATCCTTTACAACTTTTATTTGAACATTTTTCTCATATAATTAACCCCAGTTATTCTGTAAAAACGTGATTTTTACACCATTCATTCAAGATGGCGGCTCGCTTCACCCTCTCCAAGGTTGAAAACTTGTGCAGTGTGGGCAAATTTCGATGTTTGTATAGGGTAACTCGGTAACTGTAAGAAATTTTTAAAAAAAAATGAAAAGACATTCTCGATCTTTTTTTTTTTTGAGACACATTCATTGGCCAAAAAAAAGTTTGCTATCTAATTTTGTCGGAACAGATTACAGTTACAAAAGTTCGATTTTTCGAATTTTAGACACATATCAATATTTTGGTTGTTTATAATGTTATGAAAAGACAACTTTTAACATTCTTCAGGCACTTTTTTCTGTATAATACAGTGGCGTCGAGAAAATTAAAAAAAAGGTGCAATTTCAAGTTATGGCATAAAGTTGTATCTTTTTTTTAAATGGGAATCATAGTTGGCTATGGTTTATTTAAGAAAGAAATTTTTTCTCTTTCAAACTATATATCATGTAGTGTCGCTTTTTAGTAGATTACTTTTGTTTTTTATATTTATTCCAAGTAGGCGTGTTGTCATCTATGACAGTGTTTATCCGTTTGTCAATAAGTTGCATATTAATAATTTTGTTTCTGTCATAATTACACCCCATTTAATCATAAAAGTGAAGATGCTTTATTCAAAGTAATAACAATTGTGATATGCATCCAAAATATATTTCAAACGCTATCTAGACAGAAGGCAACCTAATAAGACTGGTTTTAAGAGGTTAAAAGAAAATCTCATTAATTATATATGGGTCCTTTAACAAGCTATGACCAGAAAATCAGATATTTATATCTAATTTTATAATACATTACAATTACAAAATAAAAATTCAAATTAAAGTAAATGTTCAAACTGATGTCCATTATGTTTGATCACATAAATTACACCTCTCCATAACACTCTGAACTGCTTGAAGATCTGAAATAGAATTCGCAGCTTCAATTTGACGACAAAATTTAAGGATTTGCAACTGCCATTTCAATTACAGTTATAGAAGTTTCTTCAGCATTTTCAATGTTATAATTTTTTTGTCTTGGCTTGTTGAAGGTTGTCTTCTTTCTGGATAGAGATTGAGATATATTTCGGATGCAATATCACAGTTATTACTTTGAATAAAGCATTCTAGCATATCATATTTCTCGTAATTTTCGTAAGACTTCCTTTTACGATTAAATGGGGTGTAATTATGACAGAAACAAAATTATTAATAGGCGATTTACCGACAAACGGATAAACACTGTCATAGATGACAAGCCTACTTGGAATAAATATAAAAAAACGTAAAAAGTAATCTACTAAAAGATTATTTTCGCTAAATACTTACACATCATAAGTGTCCCCACATATGATACATAGTTTGAAAGGAAAACAAAATTTCTTTTTAACTAAACTATGGCCAACCATGATTCCCATTAAAAAAAATACAACTTTATATCATAACTCGAAATCGCACCTTTTTTTTAAATTTTATCGACGCCACTGTATTATACAGAAAAAAGTGCCTGAAGAATGTAAAAGTTGTTTTTTCATTTTAAAAACAACCAAGATATTGACGTGTCCAAAAGTCGAAATATCGAAATTTTGTTTATAACTCAAAAACAGACAATAGCAAATTTTTGTTTCCATCAGTGAATTTGTCTCAAAGAGTCTTCCATTTTTTTGTGTCTCTTACAGTTACCGAGTTACCCTATACAAACATCGAAATTTGCTCACCCTGTATGTTTCATCAGGGAGACTACTTAAACAACATATTTCACAATCATTACTACCCCACCTTTTGTACGGCAAAATTCCCCACTGACTTGACTATTATGAAAAAACATGGACACAATCATTCCCGCCAACATTGCCAGCGCTGGGATACGAACCCGCAGCTATGATGGAACGATTATCTACTCACACTTGCTACTCGCGCTTCTAACCAACTGTTCCACTGAACCAGCCATCGTCACTAAGATTTTTTGTAATGTGCACGTGCAAGTAAACGCCAAGGTATTGGCTTTTATTCAGTCAGAATCTCCAGTGATATGTCAGGTACATATAAACGTTTTTTGTCATTTTGCCTGACGATTTCTTCCATAATCACGAGATACGAGGATTTTTAAAATTATTACATTGTGATGTTACAAGAAGTATCAGCTTTCTTTTTCCATGATTTCTTTTTTAGGTATTCACGAGATAGTAATTTTTTTTGGATATAATGTATTCAATATTTTATTTGAATGAGTATGGTATATTTTAAACAACTGTAATTTTAATTAGAAATAAATATTTTTGACGAAATTTAATTTTGTATGCAGTTAGATTTGTCCAATGCAGTACGTCATATTACTTACAAGAGAAGTTATAATATATTTAATTATTACATAATGAGGTTGTCTCTGAAGCATCCTGAGAATATCCGCTCTCTAATGATAACAAATCAAATAAGTCAACCAAATCATAAAACAGATCACTGAAAAGCATTGTGGATAGTACTGATTACATTTTTGAGTCATCGTTTGGAAAAATACTTAGTTCAAATTTATAGAAATGTTAATCAATTTAATGTGAATCGTGAATCATTGTCATTAGCTAATGATTTATCATTATTTAGTACTTTATGAAAGGAAGAAACTATGACAAGGATCTTGTAGGAAATTAGATATTAATATTGTTTATGTAAATAAGATAAAGAATAAAATAATAAATTTTTGTAACCAATTCCATTATAAATAAATTTTATATTGACGATATAAATGAAAAATCAAGATTGGTCTTGGACTTTATTCATAAACATTTTCATGCCAATATAGTTTATTTCAAACTTATTTGCATTATAAAAAACGTCGGCACCTTTGACGGCGAAGGGATCAAAGTTGCCGACGATTTTTATGTTGCAAATAAGTTTGAACTGAACTTTATATATTGCAAGCCTTGAAAAATATGCATGGATTCATGCAAGATCTCAGCTGGATGGGCTAATTTTGAAACCCGGCATAACGGTGATATTGGAGCCTTTGTTTATGGGTGCTTCATCCAGCAAGTGCAAGTATGATCATTCTAAGATACATGAATATATTTTTTATTTATCCATTTGTAATTTTTTGAAAAAATTTAAAAACCATGTCTTCCCAATGGGGCCCATAATTCAGCAGCACTTAGCCAGATCATGCCCAATTCTATGGGTTTCATTTGATACAGTCTTGCACGTTAAAAAATGCAGTATTTCCTAGACTGAAAATATTAAATAAAAAAAAAACATCACACCACATAAATTAGACAATCCACAGATCCAAAGCCGGGACCTGCACGGGCAAGGGTTACATCGTGGAAAAAATGCAGACACAGGACTGAAGCAAGGATTTGAACCTAAGAGTTGGCAGGCAATAGCACCAGGTATGTTTGCAACTCAATGCTCTCTAGCCCATTGCACTACCAAGAAAATGTCAATTCCTTTATACTTTTCTTCCAATTTCATTTTAACAAAATTTTAAAGCTCAAAACACGGTCGATTTGATCGAATATAATGTTTTACATTTTAGCTGAAAATACTAATAAAATAAAAAACCTCTGTACATATAAATGTTTTATTAATTCTTTGTATTAAATAATCATATCAGTATTAGAATACTTAAAGTATATTCATCACTCATTCTCTGTACACACTTTATAAAATAAAAAAATATATATTAGTACTCAACTGAAAAAAAAAAACGAGAAAAAAGATCCAAATTTTTTTTTGGAAAATTTAAATGCAACTGAATTATTACTTTATCACTTGCGCTGCACCACTCAATCCAATATATATACAGTTATGCACTAGCGTAAAAAAATTATTAAATATTTTAGTTAAAACTCATTCTTCAAGTTTATATATTATTTTGATACATTTTTTGTGTAATTATGAGATTTTAACTGTTTTTTGATAAATTGTTTTAAATACATTTCCTTTCTCTTAAACTTCAAAAAATGTTAAGTTAGCACCATTTTTACATAAATGAAACCTATTCTGAACGTAAACCGAAGCTATAAAACTACAAGATTAGCTCAAGTGTCGTCCTTAATACATTTAAAACAATTTGTTTTTTAATGATTTAACCAACCTACTTTACGTTCTGCTTTCATAAATACTTATTTCCACCGCCACAGTTTGGCAGGTATTAGTTTAGGTTGTGCTATTTATCGTTCCCCTTAGTTAATACTGACACCTTAGTTTCTATAAACAAGAATTTACAACTGCAGAATATTAAAGTTTATATTGTTTAAAATGAGACTGAAAATTAACTCTCACTAACATTTTATAATAGACAGTTTCGGTTTGTTTACATGGTAAAAATGTATTACATTCCTTACAGGAATATAATAAATTTATATATATATTTGAGCTTACTGAAAGAAAACAATAAAAATGGTGGTCTAAGAGGAGACCTCAAGAAAAACATATTTTTAAAATTGTATTGTCTTTAAAAGCAACATATGAAAGCTAAAAAGTACTTGTGGGAGTTTCAATAAATAAGCTAGATGAAAAAAACTTTAGTCTCCGTCTTAAACAAGTTTTAAAATACTTGAAACTTTTTCTAGAGGAAAAAATTGTCGATTTACAAGATGACACACTTTTTACGTTTTACTGGTTCTGGGGGCTCTAAGGCAGCTAAAATCGCTTCATCAAAAACATTCTTCAAACCTTTTTGTGTTAATGCGGAGCATTCTACATATTTAACTGCTTTTAATTCCTTTGCCAACTTTTCACCTAAAAGAAAGAAGTCCTACCTTAGTTTCAACATTCTATTATTTAACAGTCAAATTTCACACTTGTAAAAATCTAATAAATAAAAATAAATACCTTGTTCTATAGAAATGGGCTTTTGTTTATTTTTGGCTAATTTTTCTTATAGTAGCTCCATCATCACGAAGATCCACCTGTGTTCCAACTAATAAGAATGGTGTTTTCTGACAGTGATGTGTTATTTCGGGAACCCACTGAAATTTCAGAAATTAATTTACCAAAAAAACAACTACAATAATTATTTTACTATTGAATGTCAACATTTCGGCAATTCAGAATAACTAAAACCAAACATGGATAACTAAATCGTCTCAAATGCATTTCCAGTGATACAAAAAAAAAGTAAACGATTCAAATTATTGCTACGAGGCATCCAAAATCTGGGTTAAAAATGTAAAGGAACTGGTTACCATAATTGATTTAAAAAAGGAAAAACAAAACAAAAGGGCATTGTGCCATATACCCCAAAAAGAAACAAGACGCAGCTACAAACATTAGTGTTTGGGAATAATTGTTCTTTATCAGCACAGAGGAGTTTAAGTAGTGGGATACGAAATGAAGGATATCAGGGTGGAAAATATAGCACACAGTTCTCTATTTACGTTTTCAGGTCCGAAGTGTCAATTTCTTGTACTTACTGAACAATCAACACACGAGTCCTATGTGTATTGGCCGTCTCCACCCGATACCTTTTGTTCAAATCTCGCTATTTTCAAATGGTAAAAGATGAAATAATATAATTATAATCAAGAGACTTAAAAAAATACAATTGGTAAAGTATGCTAGATAAAAAAGAAATTATTAATAAATTAAGTTTAGGAGAGAACGGTTTTATTACATCTCTACTTCACATAATCTGCATATTTTGTTGTTATATATATACTCAACTAGTTTTTCAAAATCTTAACATTTTTACCTTAAATTTCATTACATAACTAATACAGCATTTAACGTAACGGAGTTTTCCTTAAAAATTCAACAATTCGAAAACCTACAACAATCACTTGTTTACACATTTTTTTTAAGCAGACTGTTTACTTTTTTATTATTCTAAATTTTCAGTGATTATATAGGGAAAATAATGCTTGTATTTTTTACAGTCTTAGTCACAACTATTTTAACAAAATGTGTTATTTTAGTGATTAAAACATTTATATCAGATTTTATCAAGACATTTAGACCTAAATATAATTGAGGAACGGAAAACTTACTTTTTCTTTGACATTTTCAAATGAGGACGGACTAACAACAGAAAAACAAACTAAGAAGACATCAGTTTGCGGATAACTCAATGGACGAAGTCTATCGTAGTCTTCCTGCCCTACATAAAGAATAACAAAATAAAAATTGTTAACTAATCATGTACAAAAAAAAATTAAAATAATCACTTAAAACAAATTCAATGAACTCTTGAATGGCATTTTTCCAAAGAAACTGATTATAGTAATAGAAAAAATACCTTATAGACAGTTATATCACAGTTGTTATACGTAGCAAATTAATTTAAAATATAAGTAATAATTGTCATATTTTATAAAAAAAAAGAAATAAGAGATTAGAGTTGTCCTTGGAAAAAGTCCAGTTTCTAGAAATTTAATATACACTCACATGCAGAAAAAGTTAATATTTCCTAAGAATTTTTTTTATTTTTAGTTAAAATTTCATAAATTTTTTAGCAAACTGTAGATAAAATCACTAATTTCAACTTGCATATCCAGCTTTTTGTTAAATGCTGGCATATTAGTCATTATACAGGGTTAATTAAAAGGTTGTTGTATAACCCTAATTTTAAAAAACCCTGTGGAATAATTTCGTAGCCAAATTCTTCAAAATACCAATTTTTTGTTAAGAACCATTCCTTTTCTACATTTTGATTTTGGTTCATGTCTTTAGGTGCACTGGTTCATTTTTAAGGGCGAAATGAACGTGTCACCAATAGTTTATTTTAAGAAATGTTATTTTTTGACGAGGTGACTTTGCTCGTTGTTGACTAATACGCCAGCATTTAATAAAAAGACTAGATATGCAAGTTGAAATTAGTCATTTTATCTAGTTTGCTAAAAAATTTATAAATATTGAACTAAAAATTAAAAAAATTTAGAGACCTCAAATCTTACCAAATATTAACTTTTTTTTTTGCATGTGAGTGTACATCAATTTAGTCTTAATTATCACCATATCCTTTTGCCAAAAACGTATTTGTTTTTAGTATGCAGTTAACACCAATTATTTTTCTGCTGCTATATTCAAATTCCTCCAAGGAAGAAAAACTATAAACTCAGTTTTTAATTTGTTTTCTAGTTCAAAAATAAAGTCATACAATGATCACCCTGTACCTACACGCACATAGCTGTAGCCTTAATCTTAATCGAAATCGACCTTTTCTTTGCTTGTTTTGTTCTTGAAGCACATGTTTATGGGAAAGTTTTGGCATGTAATCTTCGGGTTGCATTCTCTAAAGTAACCCTTTGATAATATTTTAGCCGGGTCACTTTTACATATTTAAATTACGATAGAACTGACCTTAAGTCACTTTTTAATAATTGAACTCATTCCTTACAATGCACAGTGGGACAAATGCGACAATTACGACAGAACGACTAAAACAAAAATAGCTGATTTGACATTTATTGTTAAAAACTTTCCGATCTGCATAGAATCAACCACTATGAACTTTAGAACTCATTGAGTAACTAAATAGTATGGTAACTCTGGCATACATGTGCTATGTCACGTCAAGCAAATATAGAACTGTATAATTTAATCCCGTTTACTTTGTGTTAAAAAATCGGTTGTTTTCTTTTGACACGATTGTTGAGGCACCAGGTAACTTTGTTTTACATAACGTTATAAATAAACTACCCAAAACATTTAAAGGATCACTTTTTCAAAAAGTCATATCTTTTCGGTAAAAACTGATTCACATCTAATATTTCATAAATTTATTAACCAAATTGGCTACTCTCATCCTAGCTTATTATCGCATGATTTATTTATTTTCATTACAAGTGGCATTGTTGTTATAAGTATGAAAGTAGACAAAAAACAAATATCGTTTTGAGATAATCGATGCTAATTAACAAATAAATGACCCTTTATTTTTTATTACCACACCGAAATGATTTGCTTCTCTTTGCCGCAATCGCGAATAAATTGTTTTCTTGAGCCTAGGAATGGGTACCTACCTAAAACTGAAACCTCTTATATTTTATAAATTTTAACTACAACTACGATTCAAATACTAATAATAAGCATAATCTGGTTTCCTTTTTTTATATTGGTTACCATATACAGGGCACAATATAAAACATATTTTTTCAAATTAAAACAACCTGTATATTTCTACAAATTTTTCTAATCAGTGCATACTAAATTACACTTTATACATTTTTAGCTCTTAAATTTAATTCCATCGTGCTGCATAGAGGTTTTGTCCCACTGTGCGATGGTGATATAACGTATAAAGTACATACAGTGAAAAAAATTTGGTCAAACCAACAATTCATCAAAATTGGAAAAAATCTTCATTACAAGTCGATTTCACTTCATAAAAGTACACACATTTATATTAATTTTCAAGCAAAAGACAATTGAAAATTAGAAATCCTAAATTTTATTATCGATATTAAATCAAAAACCATGCTGCTAAGTATATAAAATAATTAAATTAAGTGTGAACTGCTTTTGCAAGCAAGACAATTGAAATTTTTAAATGCTAAATTTTATTATTAATAATAAATCAAAAACTGTGTTGCTAAGCATATAAAATAATTAAATTAAGTGTTTGAACTGCTTTGTTTTTACATATTGAGTAAAAACTATGTTGCTACACCAATAAAATTATCAGATTTATTTATTAGAAATGCCTTCTTATTTTACATATCGAGTAAGTATAAATCAAACATTCAAAAAAAGTGTCAGTTTTATACCAAATACTAATCAACATATGTTTTATAAAACTCTTGAAATTTAATTTATAAGGCACATTTAACAGTGACAGCGGATAGAAATTTAAATTTTTATTGTATGTGGGGACGACTATAACTCAGCAAGAGGTACGCAATTTGTTTAATACAAAATATCCAGACCTTTCTATCAGTCGATCCTACAGTCAGTAAGATTGAGTGTAAATTTAGAGAAACTGGACATGTCAGAGACATTCCAAAACCTGACCATTCGGAAGTTAGTAAAGATAAGAAGGTCAACAATTTGTAAATTATGAAAGAGATTCCTCCTAGTGCTTCTCGACTAATTTCGATAGAAAATGAATGTAGTCAACGAACAGTACTATGTGAAAGAAAAATATCATCCTTGCAAGATTCAATTTGTGCACGAGCTCAACGTGGATTACCTAACGGCCGAATGTAGTTTAGGATTTGTGTCACGCCACAAATCTGATTCTGTGGGCCCGCTAATCCACGTTTCCACCGCCAAATACTTTTTCAGATAAAGCCACGTTTTGTCTAAATAGCTCAGTGAACCAACACATTTGCAGGTATTGGAGCAGGGAAAATCCTCATTGGATGATTGACACACGCTCAAAACCCGCAGAAATTAAATGTTTGGCAACACAAAAAATGTTAGGTCCTTTCTTTTTTGAAGGAACCCTCACGAATCTGGTGTCCGCAGTCACTAATCCTGTGGGATGTGAGGAGTGGCTGTAGTTGGTTCGCCGGCGCAACTCCCGTGAGATGTCGGAGGCCGCTCGGGACGACTGTCCGGCATTGGTTAGTCCGAAAAAAAAAAAAAAAAAAAAAATATATATATATATATATATATATATATATATATATATATATATATATATATATATATATATATATATAATATATATATATATATATACACACACGAGTTTTTACGAAATGACCTTGTATCCGCATTTGCTCGCACATTCTCGTCGAGCAAATATCTGCTCGAACGAGAATGATCCTGGCCTTCCAGATAATACTATCTGGAAGGCCAGATCCTGCTTCGTAGGCGACAACCGCTAGAATGGCCCCCAAAGTCCCTAGATTTTACACCCCTTGATTATTTTTTATGGGGTTATTTAAAGTCAAAGGTCTATATCAACAGACCACAAAATTTAAAGGATTTAAAAAATTTAATTAGAGATGAAATGTGCAGAATTAGCCAAGAAGTCATTCAAAATAAATAATGATTTGTGAAAAGGCTTGCCTACTGTCAACAAACTGGTGGATGGCAGTTAGAACACTTAATTTAATACTAATAGTATTTGATTTATTTTTTACAATAATAATAAAATTTACGTTCTCTAATTTTCAATTCTTTTGCTTAAAAATTTTCTTATGTAAGGTGACAATGTTTTAATGCTGTCATTTTGAAAAAAGCATTTATTAAAATCAAGAAAAAATAAGGGGTTGGCACTTAAAAAAAATGTCATTACTCGAAAACAAATGATGGTAAAAAATTAAATTTGATGTAAAAATGTGCATATTAATAAAATAAAATTGACCTGTCCAAGTACTTTTTCCAAAAAAAAAAAAAAAAAAATTTCAATTTGAATGAATTTGTTCCATACGTTAGCCGCTCACTGTCTACATATAAGCAGCAATAATTAGTTTGTTAGAATTATATTTTCAAATAAGTAATAATACATCATATATTTAATATACATATCTCTGAACAGAACTGTATTGTCACGAAATGCTAATTTTACAGGAGGCAAAAATGGACATCCTCGGGAAAGAAATCAAAAAAAGGACATTTTGTAATATTCATATACCTTATTACCAAAAAAACATACACCAATGGTTTTTTTAGAAGTTTCTTCATATTTTTTAATTCCCTGATGATTATAATGAAAAACATTATCTTGTAAATATGATACAATTCACTGCTTCTGGGTGAAATAAAAATTGACAAAACACATTTGGTAAATGGGCTTCAATAGAAAACCTCCTTACTACTGGTTTTCTTTAAAAACCACTAATGAACAAAATGTTGAGAGTTTGACTACACAACTATAAATTAAAATTCTCTTGAAATATGTCCTAGTCCAATAGCCTAATTTATATTTAACCTCATTTAAAATGAAAATATCTTGGCTTACAACAAATGATATTATATCTGCATCAATGTAAATAAAACAATTTGTTTAATGAATGACACGAAAATAATCCTCAATCCATGGAAAATAATCTTATTATCAACACATGATCCACAACTTCAAAAGAATTTTGACACAGTGACTACAACTATAATAAGCCAGCTTATTTATATTCTTAACATGAAACCCCTATATTTAAAAAAAAATACTGTGTAATATTACCATCATAACGTTAATTACCATGCAATTTAAATTCTCCTACTTTAACACTTTTTATTACAATAATTCTAATTTGTTGTAGATATCTTTAATTTATTCTACATTCCTGTTTCCAGTTATTTCGCAAGTATATCAATGAGAATTTACTTCAACTTTCATATTTCTTACCAGCAGTGTCAAATAATCCTAAAGTATAAGGCTCTCCTCCTATCATAACGGTCACAGCATAGTTATCGAAGACTGTAGGTACATATTCGGAAGGAAATTTATTTGTTGTATAACTAAAACAAACATCGTTAAGCAAACCACCCTTTGAGGTATAGTATTTCAACCACTTACCTAATGAGTAAACAGGTTTTACCCACTGCTCCGTCTCCAACCACCACACACTTGATGGTCTGCATTTTTAATTACCTACTACAAAAAAAAAAGAATGTCAATTCAAATGTCACAACTTTGACATTTCGGTCTTATAATCAAGTTGTTTAAGAAATTAGTCGGAACACAAAAACTATTGAAGCACATAAGACACTCCATTCATTTGAAAATCCCCAAAGTTATGGTTAAATTATGCAGAAATATTTTTATCACTGCTGCCATTTTAGTGCATTCCAAGCGTCATTTCACGCATACACTGTGCACCCGGAAGTTAATTTTTAACATGTTTAAGGTGGATTCAACACAAATATACGATCTACAAAATATTACATACCTTCACTATTAAAATCTCGTAAAAATAACTTAAAAATTGGAATAAACTATAATGAAACCACACTTTTGGGTTGGGTTCACGTACACACAAATCCTCAAGTCAACCCAAGTCCCAACTACTTTTGCGACATCTTGTTCAAAAACGTGAACCAACAGCTACCAAGGGTGTATGAAAATATATGTCTATTTTTTACATTCTAAATAGTGTTGTTCTGTGAGTTATGTCATTTAATTTATATAAAAAATAAATGGTTTAGTTGCCACTTCCGTACAGCGAGGAGAAATTGACGACTTGAAGTTGAAGCGAAGTATGACGGAGTATCTCATAATCTTCAATTTTCGCGATAAAAGTATGTGATGGGAAGTTCTATCATTGTTTTCACATATATTAACATAATCCAATCTTGACAAGAAGTGATTTGGGGCGAACATAAATTAACATAAATATTTTTTCATCTTGAAGACTTTTCGAGTGCAGAGTAGTATTAACCAGTGCCTATAACCCCTCGATTATCATTGGGTGAAATTAATTTTAATTTTGAACTCAACCAATGATAATTCAGAGGTTCTAACCACTGGTTAAAACTTTTCTGCACCAAGAAAAGTCCTTTGATAATTTGACGTTTCACAAAAATTGGTATGTGAGTAGTGATTATGACGTCTATCCTAAATGTCACAAGATAATCATTAACTAGGGATGGCAAAAAAAAAAAAAATATCGCTTTATCCTCCCCCCCCCCGGACCCCCCCCCCCTTTACACTAATATAAATATTAAAAAAAAAAATGTTCCTTTTTACCCAAAAACCCCTTTTTTTAAAAAAAACCCCCCCCCCCCCCCCCCTTTTTTTCCCCCCCTTCAAAACAAATTTTTCCCCCAAACCCCCCCCCCCCCCTTTTTTAAACCCCCCCCCCCCAAAAAAAATTTCCAATCCCCCCCCCCCCCCCCCAAAATTTTTATTCCCTTCCCCCCCCCCCCCCCCCTCCCCCCCCCCCCCCCCCCCCCCCCCCCCCCCCCCCCCCCCCCCCCCCCCCCCCCCCCCCCCCCCCCCCCCCCCCCCCCCCCCCCCCCCCCCCCCCCCCCCCCCCCCCCCCCCCCCCCCCCCCCCCCCCCCCCCCTCCTTTCCCCTCTCCCCCTCTTTTTTTTTTTCTTTTTTTTCTCCCCCCCCCCCCCCCCCCCCCCCCCCCCCCCCCCCCCCCCCCCCCCCCCCCCCCCCCCCCCCCCCCCCCCCCAAAAAAAAAATATTCCCCCACCTAAATTTTCACACCCCCCCCCCCCCCCCCCCCCCCCCCCCCCCCCCCCCCCCCCCCCCCCCCCCCCCCCCCCCCCCCCCCCCCCCCCCCCCCCCCCCCCCCCCCCCCCCCCCCCCCCCCCCCCCCCCCCCCCCCCCCCCCCCCCCCCCCCCCCCCCCCCCCCCCCTTCCCTCCTCTTTTTTTTTTCTTCCCCCCCCCCCCCCCCCTCCCCCCCCCCCCCCCCTCCCCCCCCCCCCCCCCCCCCCCCCCCCCCCCCCCCCCCCCCCCCCCCCCCCCCCCCCCCCCCCCCCCCCCCCCCCCCTCGCGGCCTCCCCCCCCCCCCCCCCCCCCCCCCCCCCCCCCCCCCCCCCCCCCCCCCCCCCCCCCCCCCCCCCCCCCCCCCCCCCCCCCCCCCCCCCCCCCCCCCCCCCCCCCCCCACCCGGGGGGGGGGGAGAGAGGGCAACCAACCCCCCCCCCCCCCCCCCCCCCCCCCCCCCCCCCCCCCCCCCCCCCCCCCCCCCCCCCCCCCCCCCCCCCCCCCCCCCCCCCCCCTCCCCCCCCCCCCCCCCCCCCCCCCCCCCCCCCCCCCCCCCCCCCCCCCCCCCCCCCCCCCCCCCCCCCCCCCCCCCCCCCCCCCCCCACCCCCCCCCCCCCCCCCCCCCCCCCCCCCCCCCCCAATATAACCAGTTCCAGACTAGGTTTTTGTCAATTATGTGGTGGTAAATTGTTTATGGCGCGTAATTTAGGTATAATGAACCTAACTCCAATTAGGACGCAATAAGTGATTACGAAAGACCAGTGTTTATAAAGTATAAACACTGACCGGAGGCCACGATGAGGACGAGGAGATTATGGATATTGAAATCAATGTATAGGGGGGAACGGATTTTACAATTTCCGTTGACTTTAAGACCGGTAATGAATTGCGAATATTTGAATAACCCAACCTCAACCGAAGCTGACATTGATAATTTGCGCATTTTCGCGACAAAATCCCATTATTTTGAGGGTCGTGGGGTGGGGATGAAATCTGGCATCACGTAACATAATTCACATTTATGTCGTCCCAAATCGTTTAATTGTGTATCATGGAATTGTTATAACCTGCAAAATTTTAGTTAAAAGCAAACATAATTTTATGCTTTCAAAAATGGATGCAAATGTGAAAATGGTGCAGATTTCTGTATTACTATATGACTACTATACATATTACAGTAAATACGTCAATAGCTAATATTGAATATTATGTATAAGTAGTAGTTTTAATTAATAGGTTAGAGTAAACAACGACAGACTACCTAAAAATGTCATTTTCACGACGGTTTTCAGAAATGGTACTGTTATGAGATAAACTAACAAAATCTAAAATATGTACCACCAAACGCATGTTGTGAAAAAATCCTTAATTTTAAAAAGCGTGACGTAATTCATATCAAAAGCGATTGGCAACGTTCAAAAGTTTCCAAATAAATCAGAAGTAAAGTGACAGTTGGGTTAGAGGTATAGAGGTCGTTGTTTCTTGAACATCGATTATTTTATTACCTCTAACATCGATGTACTATAAAAACATTAGACATGTGTTTGTACCTCATCATAACGACTCTGACATTACTGTTCTGTGCATTGATTTTGTATAATAATTAAATAATATACTATACGATAAGGTAGAAATTCCTTTAAAATGGTTAAAAGAGCGTATACGTACGTCACTCCTATGGTACTGTTTCTGTTTCAGAAATTCAGATGGTGACTAGACTAAACCAAAGAATCAGTAGGACTTTAAATTTGTGAGTAAACCAAAGACAAAAAGTTCGCCCTAAATTTTCTGGTTATATTTCCGTCTTATTTAAAAAAAAAAAAGAGAACAAGGTTATATTTCCTACGTTATTACACTTTCGTAAATACTTGTTGAAATATAATAATAAAAATACATATTTTTTACTTTTAAATATTTTAAATGGATATTTAAATTTAGCTCCTAAATTCACAGAATAACCAATACATAACACGAAGCAAATTAATTCCCTAACAAATATGTCAAAATATTATTTAAGGTTAATTCCAAAAACGTAAAATACGAAATTACATTAAAAGTAAAAGGTACCAGTGACAATTTAAGAAACAAATACGCAGTTGCTGTATTGAATAATATAAAAATGAGGAAATATCCAATAAATAAAAATGTTTTGTTCGATAGGCTTCATAAAGGTTCTGTAATTATTTGTATCGCAGTTACATTATATGGTTGTTCAGTTATAGGACTGAAATATTACAGATATGTAACGGAAATAAAACCACTACTTAAAAGGCAGCAACTTTTAGAAAATCAGAAATTACTGGCAGAAGGGTCGTCAGAAGTCTTAAGCGAAACAGCGTCCTAAAAACTTTAGTTAAGTACCTAATTGAACAAATGTTTTGTTTATATAGTATTTAATTAATAAATGATTTTAAGTAATATCTATTTTATTTAGTAATATTTAAGGGTGAAATTGGTGAAAATTATCTTTATTTTACAGAAATGCGGAAAGCCGGTGTTAATCTAAAATATTAAATAAGGTGGGTGGGGTGATGTTACCGGTAATGTTCCATATATTTTTTCTGTTGAGATGTCTTGGCTAAATTTTTCATTTACACGCCATTTTGGCAGTAAATAATTGCATTTTTTGTTATAATGCTTGTTTTCTTTCTTTTTTCATACATATTTTATTTAAATCGATGCTGAAAGACTGGTTGAGTAGGAGTTAAATGTGTTTATCTATAGTTGAACGTACCCCGTATATTCAAGATGGCGTTATACCTGAAAGTTGGCTCTTCACAATAATAAATTTTATTTTTGTACATTTTTATCTTTAAATGCTGAAATATGAGTTCCAGAAGGTAAGGCAATTTTTTCTTTTATCTGTTAATATACAAATTTTACAAAGTTGTACTGCAAAATTTACTGAACTAGTAAAAATATGTGGTTCTGTCAAAAAGTCGAATTTACACAGGAGCACAAAAATTGTTTATTTTTATTGTTGAATAAAGATTTTCAAGGCCTACCAGTACAAATATTTCAAATTACTAGCTGATTTCAATTTCAGATGGTTCTGGCCCACTATTAGTGGGATTGAAGCTGAAAAATTGTTAATGGAAAGAGGGGTGGATTGTAGTTTTTTAGCTCGACCTAGTTCCTCAAATCCCGGCGACTTTACATTATCGGTCAGGTAAGTTTTTGCAAACCGAAGCCAGTCAGTTCAAACGTTTATTTGACTTTAAATAAAAACTAAAAACGGTTTTATTGGCTTTCTTTGATTTTTACAAATATTTAAATATCTGCTTTGTTAATACATGAACAGTTGTATAATTTTGTTTTTTTTACCTGAAAATTTTCCCAATTTTATATTCTAATATTACAGAGGGACATGTACACATATCACAGTTAATATAATGGTATTTAGAAAGCAAAGAGTTCTTTACACGACTTAGTGAAAATAATTTTAACACTCGTAACATTAGAGTAATTTAAATATAACTATACTGATAGGAATAAATTGTGTCTTAGATTATGTGGTAGATATTCATTTTAGGTTGATTTTTCTTATAAAATCATATATTCACGGAGACCCTTACCACAGTACTTACCACCAATAATAATGTACGGAAGTAATCTGTAAAAAAAGTACTCACAGTCCAATAACATAATCTCTAGAAAATAGTGGCCATGGTCTTTAATATTAAATGTATTTAGAAATTAACAAGTGCTTTAAAGATTCACCCTTTACATGTTTTTTGGTATTAGATACCTACGTTTATTGTCATATAAAACTTGTAAGATTGTAAATATAAAATAGTGTTGATCATTGTAGAACACCTTTATTTTTATAATATTCTGCAAACATATAAATCGATTAAAATTATGCATGTTTTTCTTTTCAAATATACTTAGTTAAATAAATTAGCAAGAATTTTTTTCCACAAACAAGTTTTTACAGACGAAATGGTGAAGTTACTCACATTAAAATTCAAAACTCTGGAGATTTCTACGATCTATATGGGGGAGAAAAATTTGCCACCCTTTCTGAATTGGTTCAGTATTATATGGAAAAGCAAGGACAACTAAAAGAAAAGAATGGAGAAATAATCGAACTGAAATATCCCTTAAATTGCGCTGATCCCACTACTGAACGGTAAGTTGCCATTGTTTGAAATAATTGAGTTGATTTTACTGTAGTTGAAATATTTGACTTCAAGAATAGTTATTAATACAGCAAAACAAATGACTGATGATAACTGGTGAGAATGGATTGTGCAAATTATGTCATGCTCACTAATTTAATTCTTGTAAATGTGTTCTAATCCCCAAAATGGAGTAACATGAATTTTGGTCATGTGCGCATTTCCAGTCTGTATTGCTGGTATTTATTGATTCTACACACATCCATATTTTCTAAAAAAACTTGTTTTTTTAATTCTAATGTCATCGATAGAGCTTCTTAGTTAGTGTTTTAATGAGATGGGGACTATTGAATGAGGTGAACTGTCGGATAATTACTAAATGAATGATTTCGACTATCAAATAAAATTCATTACTTTTTGTTTAGTTAGAATTAAATTTTTGTTTGACTTTATATCTTATAGAGGTTAATAAATTTATTGTCATCAATATGTGGGTGTTTATTGTAGTTAATAGTCATTACTGGACAGTAGTAAAAGAAAAAAGAAAACATCATAGTGAATAATGTAAGTTATTGTAAAATTTTTCATCCATTAAATATATCTATTCTTTTTCTCCAATGATGGTCTAGCAATTCAACTATTTAGTTCATCTCATACACATCGAATCGAAGGTCAACAGTCTAGCCTTAAATCCAATCTCAAAGTATGTTAGGTACTGATACCTACTGAATAAAAACAATAAAATTCATAATGGATGATTTCTTAAGCCTTGTTACTGACGCAAACAGTAAACAACTGAATAGGATATGAACAGTTCATTCATTCGGATGAAACTTCGTTTATTAGTTTGGTTTACTGTTTAATAAATTTTGTTCATTGGTCTTAAAATTCAGTTATTTATATTATTTGAATAGTTGGTAACAATTAGAGATGGGCGATTATGAGATATACTAATGGAATCATTCGATTATGAAGATCTCTCGAGATATCTCGATTATTTCTACAACCCATTACTAATTAGTAGTAGTAGAGTAGAACAGTCAATTCGATGTCTCCATCAAGCGAGTTCTCTCCGAGATCCATGGTCCTCTGTCTCGCTGAGCATGACAAATGACATGGCGCCATGCAATGAAGTGGAGGGAAGACCCACTTTTTGGACAGTTGGAGACTATAATAATTTTTGCTGGGGACGCCACCTCGTGCTGTATTGGTATCAGCAGGAATAAACTATACTAAATAAACTAAGTAATAAATATATAATTTAAATTTCATGTGTACATATAGGTACGTGAATATAAAATAAATATATGTAATAGGGCTTTTAATTTTTTGATTTAAATTTGAAGCAACAATTAGTAATACTAATTAGTAGTCATAATTCGATTATGGAGATCATTCAACTACTAATTTCATAATCAATTATCAAAATTAGTAATCGAATGATATCTCGATTATACAAATCATTCATAATCGCCCATCTCTAGTAACAATCAGTAAATCGAAAATAGCAACAATCGAATAAAGTTTTCGGGTTATTCAATAGTGCCAATCATTAACTTTAACCTCTGTCAATGCATTATTAATTCTAAGTATCTAATACCACTTTGTTTCTATGAAATTAATAAATTAATATTAAATGTAGCGGAGAAATTAATAGAATTAAAAGTAATTCATTTATACCCTCAATACAGAATAATTGTATACTCTTAATAAAATTTTACACAAAATCTTATAATGTAACAGGGTTGTTATATTTAAAACAAAATGTTTAAAACATTTACAAAAAAAAAACATGTTTAAGAGGAGGTTGTTTTAAACAGTTTAAAACAGTTGTTTTTTTATGTTTTAAAAATTTGTTTTTATTAATTTATAATCACCTCATATAATAATTATCATAGCCTACCGCGCGATACTCCATTATTTTATTTCAGAGACAAGTCCCTATAGCCTACTGCATTTTTAAAGTTTAATTATGTCGGATCAGTATAATATGCAATATTAGGAAACTTTGAAGTTGGATATCTCGAAAGGTATTAAAGATAACAGTGTAAAGTTTTATATCACTGTATTCAGGGCAAAGAGAACATATTTTTTGAAAAAAATATGGGGTTCCATTAAAAAAAAATCGGCAGCAGCTCCCTCATTTTTAATTCACCTGCATGTTAATTAATTTTTTTTCCAAATTTTTATCTTAAAAACTAACAGATAAAAAGAGGGGTCCATTCTCCATCAATCAGCCGGTATACATATATTCATTTACTTATTTCTAATTATCATCATTTTTCTTGAAATTTTAGAAATAAAATCTGCCTTATTAAAAATGAAAATTCATTGTTAATTTGTTTGTAAATGTTAATACCAATATGTGTCACATAACATAAACAATTAGCAACTGATAAATTTAAGCATTTTTTTTAATTGCATATAGCAAATAAAAAATATAGTTATATAGATTTAACTGTCAGAATTTAAAGTAAAATATGTACCTCATAGGTACTATTCATTATTTTTATTAAAAATGCCAGTGTGTGTTAATGATAGACAATAAAGTATTTTTTTTTTAAATATGCAAAGTAAGTCTTTAGCATTCTGTGTTGCATAATAAACAGTTGTAGGATTGTATGCCCAAAGACACGTCTGCTTCTACTGTATACGGTGATCAACGATCATATCCGGTTTTTTTCAGAAATTGTTTTCATCCATAATTAGATGTTTATCACAATAGTTAAGTATTTAAAAATGCAAAAGGCTATATAGAACGAATAGACATGTAATGCCATATCACAGGCAGAAAATTTAATATGAATGATTCATTAACTTTATTTATTTGTCCTGCCTATGGCAATTCCCATCTCTTCATATTACTTACATTAATAACATATTTCTGCAGGTATTAAAGACATACCAATAAATAAACCTATTGTTTAGATAGACTTTAGGCTTTGTCTTATAAGACTTACCACAGCTTACCATGTTAATGTCTTGGTATGTTTGAGTTAGTCATAACGACGTCATTAAAACGTAACTTGTATTGAATGTCCCATTCAATTTCTCTTGGTATTGTTATGTGTTTGCTATCCACACAATTACCCCCCCACTGGATTCGTTGAATGAAAGTCCAGGTCCAGGCATAACAGTATTCTTGGTAACCTACCATCTTCTACCCCTTTAGAATAGAGAAAATGACTTTATTCGTTTTTGAAATTTAATATAACTTAATATGTTCAATTGTTTAAAAAATAATCGGATGCACAATTTCAACTGTAGCAATTTCAGTTTTTTTCTGCAAAACTTCTTCATTTATTCTTGAAGATATGACAGATTACATTTCACCAACCGCCACTATTTTACGAATGTAGGCTACTAGGTAAAGGAAAACCTGGTACATATTTTGCAAAGAACCTCTAAATAATTATTTTGAAGAAAAACACTGCTTTTAGATATTTCAAAAATATATTTCGATACACTCTACAAATATTTCGGCTTGTTAGGCCTTTCTCGCAATTAAAATTAATTCTAAATAATTTATAGATAATTCACAAATTGATATAATTGAAAAAAATAGAATTAAAAAAACCACTTAAAAATTTGCGTTGAGCAGAATTATTTTCAGTTTAATGGTGAATTTTATAGATAAAAATGCTTCAAAAGGAATTTTTTACTGTACCTAACAAAACGACAAAATACAATTTCATTAATTATATTCCAAGTATAGTGATAAAATTAGTAGAAAATTGAATAATTTAGGTATTTCCACAATAAGTATAAACAAAACAAACTTGGGAAGCATTTTGGTCAACAATAAAGAAAAAATAAGTAAACTTGACAAAATGGGTGTATATGAAATTAAATGTAAGGATTGTAACGCAGTCTATATTGGCCAGAGCCAGAGTGGTAGAAGTATAGCAAATAGGGTAAATGAAGACAAAAAAATCGATTTTAAATAGTAATAAAAATACAGGAACGTCAACTCATTGCGTTGAAAATAATCATTTTATCAACACAGAATATAAATTTAATTCATACACAAAGAAAAGGAAAACGATTAAACCTTCTTGAACAATTAGAAATAAAAAAAATCCCTTAAAAACAATCCTTGTACCACCAATGACCAACTAAATTACATAACCACACCTATAATAGATAAGGTATTAAAAATTCCCCATTGAATTATATTCCAAGTATACGAGTATATTACCCTGGAAATTCCTGTAATCTAGCCTGATTAGATGTTATTGCATAGATATTAGAATAATCTCCCTCACAGCTTTAGGATTCATCTGTAATGTTCTTGAGAAAGGCTATGACAAGCCGAAACATATGTAGAGTGTATCGAAATACATTTTTGAAACATCTAAACGCAGTGTTTTTCTTCAAAATATTTTTACTTTTCCCATTAACCTTTTATAAAAGATTGTTTAAACAAAACATAAGTCTTTTCATTTACAACAAGATACTCGGCCCCTGTGCGTCTTATTTATACATCCATTCTCCTGTCTAAGCCTCCAAATATTCCCGGCCGTTGTACAATTCCACCTTCTAACCATCAACCATAGAACATTATTTTCAAGATGTTTCGCAAGGAATCTACCACATATTCAATCCTCTAAAGTCGGTATTGTCGATTATATGTACAAAACATAGCACAAATCATAAAAAAAACTCTTTTGTAACTGTACCGGCAATATTAGTAAGAGAATTTTATACGAGAATGTTAGCGGACCGTATGCTAAACGCCGTTTCATACGCGGTTGTGCTGCTAACTGAGGAATAAGAGCTCAGTTACCAATAATATTATGTATTATGTTTATCCCGGTTTCCGGCCTCAATACTAGTTATACTGGTTGCATATATCACAGGTATGTAAATAAACACATCACATACATTTTTATGTGGTGTTTATTTATATAGGATTTTTATATATAACTACCGGCCCTGAAAAATGGCGAATATTTCCGCAGCTTGATAATAATTTGTTCCAAAATGTTTATTTTTGAAAATGATAAAATGAGACAGTTTCAGATTCTTAACTCTGTATAATATTTTTATATGGTTATCTAGAATTAAAGAATTAATACCTAATCTAAATTTGACTGCCATTATCTTCAATTTACATGTACAGTGTATTTTAATAAAAAATCCTTTGTAAATGACAGTGACATGAATATCTTGGAGTGTTTTCTGTAACTCTAACAAGACTTTCCACTTTTGACATTAATTAATAATTAATTATAACTAAATCAGGTAATCATTAACAAAATTTATGATTGGTTTACACGTACTTAATATTTTATATCCTGGTCTTCGAATATAAAAATAAATTTTATCTTAACAGGTATTATGTAATTGCATTATATTGATTATTACATGGATTCTATAAGATTCCAGGACAAGCTCTCAAGGTTGGACATTACGATATGTATTAACATAATAATGTTGAAGTATATCGTAAAAATATTTATATATTTGCAGACAAATTGTAAGTTAAAAATAACTGTTTTTGACCCTGAAAAAAATTGGGGTTTGCTTTTCTACGGAAATCCGCTCTTAATGTTGAAGGAATGCTGATAAAAATAAAATAAATAATATTTTATAATCTTTTATTTTTTATTTTGCATATTTAGTCCAGGTAAATTAGCTGCTGAATAATTTGTTAAGAAACCTGAATTGGTGGATACGCGTGTAACTTCAACTTACTTAATCTCCGTCGATTTGAAGTGAGCTAAAAAATGAGGACGTAGTCTCGCTGTCGGACGGTTTTTTTAAATAGCTTAGAAACGGTAGCTCTGAGATAAAAAATGGAGCATTTAAATTTATTATAAGATAATGTGTTTATACTTTCCTGATATGTTATGGATACCTCTAGAATTCGCAAAACTGTTGAAAAATATCTAGCTAGCCATGCAGTTGTCGAGTTTTGGAAAATATGTCTTATTAATTTAAATAAAAGTTGAAATATTTTATTTAATAATAAAAACTATGTTCTTAAAACAACCTTACAAAACGAGTAAAAATTCGAATTTTGTTATCCAAATATTGATTGCAGCTAAAATTTATTTTAAAATCTCAGAACGATTGTAAATGGCATACAGTTATGTGCAATTTTTTTTTTCAATTACTTAACCTGAAAATAGAAAAAAATTCAAAAATACTCCGATTATCTTTTTTTGTAATATTCCCAGGTAAATTTAAAATACTTGAAGGGGCGATCTCTCAAGCGATTATATAGAGGAAAATTTATGCAGTGCATTTCAATGAAAACTATCCACCTGAATAAATTTGGATATTTTGATTTTGCCAAAAAAACGCAAAAAACACGGTAAAAAGAGAAAAAAAGGACACATTTTCTTATAAATGGACATAGGATTAATTCCACCCCCTCACCCCCAGAGGCATCCCTAAATTTTCTTTAAACGGAACACATGGTTTTTCAGGTTATTAGTTTTTTCTCGTTTTTCTATTACAAAAATATATAATTTGTATGGTCTAAAATGAATAGTTTGAGAGTTACAGATAAAATTTATTTGAATCCATTCACCTAGATTTTTCGAGCAAATTTTCCATATCAAATTTAATTAAAGAATAGGTATTGACAAGAAGGTAACAACAGGTAACAAAGAACCCAATTACAGGAAATGCTTATTTAAAATAAATACAAATGATAAAATTAACAGAAAAAAGTGCAATAAGAAAAACAGAAAATAATTACTCATATCTAAGAAATATTCTAAATTTAGAAAAACACAATATACCTAAATAGATAAATATGAACATTTATACGTATATAATTGGTATCTGCTTAAAACACTTTGTATTAGCATAAGAAATAAACGCATGACTATAAACAGGCTAACCATATACACACATATGAACACAAACACACCCATATACACATATCTATAAATGTAAAGTGCACTCAAAAATGTACTGCAAGTAATACCACAGGGAAGCTATATATCAAATTCATTTTAATAATCTAACACAATCATAATTTCATAACATAGAATTAGCGCAATTAATAATATGTTTGATATTATCCACATAAATATTATAAATTGATGAAATCTTGTTAACATTAGTACACATAACATGTATTGGTGATTTACACATTATATTAGTACGAATTGGATTAGGATAAAAAACCAAAGTCGAGCGCGATTCTATTTTTGGAACGTAAAAATTAAGCATATTAAGTAATGAAGGTGAATCAATATTATTGTGTATAAGATTGTACACAAATTTTATATATTATAAAACGCCTAGTTTCTGGAGAATGAACACCATTATCTGTCTAAAAGAATTGAATTTTCTATACCCCTATTAGGATATGCCCGATCTTCTTTAAAGATTAAGAATTTTAAGAACCTTCTTTGTACGTATTCTATATTATTTATGTGATTTTGGTATAGCGGATAATAAATAAGACATCCATATTCAAATTTCGATCTCACATTAGTAAAATATAATATTTTAAGACTAAATACATTATTACTAAAGTTTTTGCAATTCCTTAAGATGAGGTCTAGTGTTTTAAAAGCAATAGACACTACATGTTCTATATGTGTTTAAAAGTTCACTTACTATCAAATAGTGTGAATTGATGCAAAAATTTATGGAAATGGGATTAGTTGGTAACAGAAAGCATAACCTAACGCGAATGGTTAATGACAAAGCTGTGGAAGTCATAGCTTTAGGAGCAGTTATTTTAGAGGATCAGCAATCTTTAGCACACTTATCTAGGGCAACAGATGTTTCCCGCAGCAATGATTTTAACATTTTGGATAAACACAAATTTCATCCATACAAAATAAAATTAGTACAGAAATTACACGAGCATAATCCTGAGTCTCGAGTTTTGTGAAGTAATGAGTGGAAGTTTAATTGACACTCCAAATCTTTTGTACAACATTTGTTTCTCCGATGAATGCACATTTTCTATCAATGGATTAATCAATAGACACAATTGTAGATATTGGGTTGAGAGTGATCCACATATGTAATGTGCAAATTTCATACTCAAAGAGCTCAAAAATTGAAGTTTCGTGTGGTATTCTAGGAGATCACATTGTTGGACCCTTTTTTATTGAGGGAAACTTGAATAGTGAGTCTTATTTGGAAGTTGATCCACAAATTATCCAAATAATAGAAAACGATGAGACTTTTTCTGAAAATCTCCTTTCGTTTCAACAAGACGGAGCAACTCCCCATTTTGCTGTGACTGTTCGTCAATTTCTTAATGAAACGTTGCCTGGTCGTTGGATAGGTAGAAGTCCGATGACGGAGTGGTCACCTGGGACATTAGATAGGGGTTAAATTAAGAAGTATTTACGACAAAGGATTGTTCAAGAATGTCAACACTTAACGCCACAAGTTTTTCGTAGAGAGGCTTTTGAAACGCGACTGTATCATTGCATGGAGGTCAATGGAGTCAGTTTGAACACCTAATAAAGTAATTCTTGGTACTGAATCGTTTATTACTCAAAATCTTTTATTAATTTTAAAATGTGTAGCTCCCAAACTGTTCACTTTAGACCCGATTATACATTTTTTTAATGAGCTCTTCGAGGAGAAACTAATGACCTGAAAAAATATGGGGTGTTCCATTTAAAAAATGTAGGGGTGGCTCTAGGGGCTGCAACTAATCCTAGGTCCATTTATAAGAAAATGTGCCCCCCTCTTTTCTCCTTTTACCCTGTTTTGTGTTTTTTGCAAAATTCAATATATCCAAATTTATTTAGGGTGGATAGTTTTCATTGATATGTACTGTATGTATGTACATATGATGTTTTAATTTTTTTTGTGTCTTAAAGGCTTTTGTTCTCGAGGTATGAAGGTGTGTTGAAAATTTCGATTTATTTTGGATTTCATTTTCCGCCTCCCACATATTAATCTGAAATTTGGTAATATTGTTGGAAAATTTTGAAAACTTTTTTAACGTATATTTTCTGGTGATACCAACTTCTCTATGATAGCTTTACTGGAAATGATGTAAAGGATGATATTTTTTGGGGGGTTGTACTCTTCTCCGCTCCCAAACTTTTTTTATTACGTCACTGGTCTGACTCCCTATTCAGTACTTCTTTGTCTCTTACAGTTTTTTGATATCTCGTTTTGTTTAGAAGTTAATAGACAAAATTCAAATGCACGTGCATTATTGATTTAATATTAAATTCGGTATTTTTTTTTAATGAAAACATAAAACAAAGTCTAATATCAAATTATATGTTGAAAATGTCCACCCCTGTCGATAGTGCAACCCTCAGTTCAACTGCCGAACACGTTCAAAATTGCCGGAAGTACATGTGGCAAATTGTATCACATGCATGTGTTGTGCCATTTTGGAGAATATTTTCAACAAAGCCTGAACGCGTTGGATATATAGATAGGGATACAACAGATTTTCCTTCAAATACTGTTTTAAGGCAGCAATTTTGCCGGTATTAGTTTTTGGAGAATTATCGATAACAAAACAAGATAGATTTATTGTGGTTCAAAATAAAACAAAGAAGGTTTAGTTCCATATCCCAAAAAAAAAACAATTATGCAGCTATGGACACGTGTTCCGGAGTTATTGAAAAGATTAATGAGTATAGATAAAATAAAAAAATAAATATTAATTATTTTATTTCCATCAAATAAAATATTTAAAAGTCCCCCAATAGGAATTATTTGACCCCCATCAGCGTAGCGCAGCTAAGGAATTAGATCTAGGATGGGATAGATCAGAAACAGGAACTTTCTGGCCTTATTTTATTTCTTGTTCCTGATCTATTCTATCCTAGATCCAATTCCTTAGCTGCGCTACGCTGATGAGGGGCAATAACTCCGAAACACATGTCCGCAGCTGTATAATTGTTTTTTTTTTGGGGGGATATGGCACTAAACCATCCTTGTTTTATTTTGAACCCCAATAAATCTATCTTGTTTTGTTTGTATGTGCCAAGTGGAAACAAGCAGTACACATAGAGCTCTGTGTGTCGCATAATTGTTTCTTGTTTTGGGGATATGGCACTAAACCTTCTTTTGTATTATCGATAACTTCCAGTTGATGAGTTCTCACAGTTAAAGAAAAGTATTTTATTTCTATGATTTTTTTAACATTTTTCGAAGAGTTTAAGGACTGACTCGTGATAATAAGTAACCATTTTTATATGTTATAAACATATGCAACATATTGAAACACACTTTTAAGCAGATTGTTGCACCTTTTTTTTTTTTTAATAATCAAATAACAAATTAAAGTTGTTTTACTGTTTTACTGGTATTTGCGCATTTTATTTGCAAAACTTGATTTTTGCATAAGGTAGATGCAAAACTTGATTTTTGAATACATTAACTGCAATTATTTCATAATATTAGTGATATGAGTTAGTTTCCATTTCGGATACTGGTTGGAAATTTTTCGTAATTTGAATTTCCCTCCATATTAACACAACATAACGACAAATATTAAAAAAATTTTGTTTTGTTCAGGTCTTTATTGAAAAATAAAGTAATAGAAACAGATTGTAAGTACTTACAGCTACTGTATATTTGAGTCAGAATCGGAAGTAAATACTGATATTGAGGAAGAAAATAATATTTTGATAAATGTGCCAGAAATATATGAAGATAGTTAATACAAATGTGTCAAAAGGAGAAAATGCAGCTTGTCAAAATATACATCGGACTCAAAAAAATAATGTTTTTAAAAGGACAATGTTTTTTTATTTTTAATCCTTCTATGAAATGACAATTTTGTTATGTGGTAGTATTTTCTGTTATATTTTTCAGAGTTTTTTGTCTTTTATACTCGTTTTACAGTCGACAATACTTTTCCAATACGCAATAAGTCTTGATGAAAGTCACTTAAGTCGGAACTATGAAAAATGATCAACTGACTCTCAGGTGCGTATGCCTTTTATCAAGACGTAGCCCCATTGCATTGCGTATTGTGACTGTAAAACGGTCTTTAATGATTTGTCTTATCTAATGTGATTTTCTTTAATAATAAATATGTTTTTTAACGTTATATAATAATTGGTTTGTTTAAAATATTATACCTTAACAGCTCAAGAATGCTGAAAAGTAAGTTGAATTAAAGAGATAATTTTACCTATTTCTATTACCACTTACGAACTACAAATTTCGTCTAAATTCAGGACATCTCTTAAATGCCTGAAACAAATACCTACTTGCGTGGTGTGTTTGGAATGGGAAAAAAATGAAAAATGCGTTTATTTTATTCTTGATCATTTCCAAATTTTCCAAAGTTTTCCCGAAAACCCATGAAATTTTTCGAGATTTACTTTTCTGGAAAATATACATCACTACTTTATAATAAATAGTGTTTTTCTTTTTTTGCAAAAATTCGGTCTTCTAATAGTAAATGTCTACAGTGTTATTTTTAACATTATACTAAATGGTACATTAAATAATATTGTATGCGTAATTTAAGTGTCAGTTTACAAATTGTGGTGTTAAAAATGTACACTAATATAAGTGGGAAAAGAGTTAGGGTCTTTTAGGTTGGCTCTAAATCAACATTACGTGTAATTTTTTTTCTACGGTGTATCATAAATTCCTTATAATTCTAATAAATTCGAATAGCGGGTAATATGTAATATTTATTGTATCAAATTACCTTTCCTAATATAGCATTTTTACAACGTAACACTGAACACTGTGGATTATATACATACACACTGTCTAGTGTTAAAATCATTTAATATTTTTTACTGTGTAGCTAATCATATGCCAAACACCCGTTCCGCGAAAGTATTAGTAACTAACTTTGCGCGGTCGTATAAGGCAAGGTTAACTGCCAAGGAATAGGAGAACACAACGTGTTTAGTTGCCTATAAATTATACAATGTGTCCGTAAAATATGGAATAAATTCATTATTTCTTAAACCAAAAATATTTAGAAAAAAATCCTTGGACGTCGATTTTTAATTTCAGTTTTTGGTTATGACGTCACTGTTTCCGTTATGACGTCATCGATGTTTTTTTTTATAAATGGAATACCCTGTATATTTCCATTTTTGGATTCTGCTTCAACACCTGATTCCAAATATGTATCACACTTAAGGTCTAAAATTGATAAGTTGGAAGATACGGCCATTTAAAAAAAAAAAATAATAAAAAAAAATAAACGTTTTTTATTAATTTTTGAAGTTTTTGTTTTATTATTATCGTCTCTCACAGTGAATCACTTTACCCCAATAGTGGTTTCTCAATAATTTATAATAAAATAATTCTATAATTATATAAATAAAAAAATAATAATACTAAATATCCAAAAACCATAACTTAATCGAAAGTAAAATTGAAAAAAAAATTAGGGGGCTGGTACGGTGGAAGATTTACCCAAAACAGGTCGCCCAGGTGTTGACGAGGATACAAAATTAAATATTTCACTGGCTGTTAAGGATCCTATACATTGGTCAACCAAAAGAGCTAGGCAAGTGACTTGCTAGATTTTATAAGCGAGCAAGTAAAGTGGCAACTAGTGTCCCAATTGAGCAAGTAAATATAAGGCAGGTTCAGTCATGTACCAGTAAAACTACTTACAACATGGATTTTAAACGACGTGCTAAATAAAAAAAGTATGCAAATCAGTGACAAAGCATTTGCAAAGTTCACTATACATTAAAGTATAACGTGTGACTAGACGAAGAAGCAGGCCAGTTTGTGATTATAATGATCACATGTAGTATACAACAAGTAAAAGTCGGAGGACAATTTGTGAACAATGCGAATGGTGACCCTCTGATATTCTCCGATAATGCCTTTCATAAATGTGAAGTCAATGTAGAATTGTAGATACCGGGAAAGGGAAACCTCGATGGAAGGAAAGAGCACACAGTAACCACAAAAAAAAATTAAAATTTTTTTCAATGGTTCCCATTTTTTTTTTTTTGATGGAACTGTAAACGGACCGGCAATTTTAAATGGGCCAACTCATTCCAACGTTATTAAATTTATTCCCCAATAGAATAAATCCTGGAAATGTTGACGAAAGCCTGTGGTATCAACAGGATGGTGCGCCTCCCCAATATGCAGAAGACGTTCGAAGGTATCTTGACCAAGTATTTCTGAACAGGTGGATTGGTAGACGTGGACCCATCGAATAGCCCCCAAGGTCACCGGACCACAATCCATTAGATTATTTTCTGTGGGGCCATCTAAAAAGCTTAGTTTATAAAACCAAACCCGAAAAACATTGTTGAATTAAAAGAGAGAATTAGAATAGAAATAAACAACATTTTTCAGGAAAATTTAAACAAGGTTCAGCCACACTTTATTCATCGTTTAGGGTACTGTCAACTATAACTAGGAGTACAGTTCGAATAACAACATTGTTTTTATTATTAACTAACCGTTAGTTCTAGTGAATATTATTATCTGTTCAAACAAAACGTGAAAAATTAGTAAATTCTTGGATTCAAAACGGCCGTATCTTTCAACTTATGAATTTTAGACCCTAAGTATGATATATTTTTTGGAATCGGCTGTTGATTCAGAATCCAAATGGATAAATATACAAGGTGTTCCATTTAAAAAATATCGATGACGTCATAACGGAAACAGCGATGACGTCATAAAAATAAAAAGAAGGTGCGAAATTGAAATTAAAAATCGACGTGTCCGAGGATTTTTTCTAAATATTTTTGGTGTAAGAAAATAAATTTATTTCATACTTTATGGATACACTGTATATATCAAATCCGTCTTCCTGCAGCGATCCTAATTGCACAACTATTGCATATATTATCGGTACATAAATAAACCTATACATATTAATTAATTTAATTATATTAGGACTTTTTAAAAAATGTGATTTTTATATACAGGGATATTCCACCTAAGAGGGATTCTTCTGTAACTATGTAACTGTAAAATTTATAAAAAAATGGTTTTAGTAAAAGTTGTCTGGAATCATGTGGGCCATGTAAAGAAAATATGTTTAGCTTTACAGGGTGTTCCATTTCGCGTGGGCGCTACATAACTTTGTTATTTTAAATGAAACACCCTGTATATTATTGCATTTTTTGAATTCCTTGGTTAATATTAGGTAGAATTTATTAAATGTACATGGTGCTTAAATCTTACCGTTTTCGAGATATTCAGTTGTTTTTGAAGAAAATCACGATTTCAGCTTTCTAAATCAGGCTAGATAGCATCTAAACCGTAAGAGTTAGAAACGTGCAGTTTTCACATTTCGTTTTGGCACAAATTACTCTATCTTTTCATCTGTGAGCAAAACGTGTACGTTATTCAGACTCGGAAATACTGAGACCTACATTTAATAATCTTACGAGTTGAAAAACTTTTTTTTTTCCAAATGGAATGACCCATATTAATTGTCATGGGTGAATTCAAAATTGAATGCCCTTTCGACTGATATAAGGTTGTCTTTACTTATCTCTAACAGTTTTCCAGAAAAGTCAGGTTCTTTTCTAAAGTCCGAAAAAGTAGCTAGTCGTTAAGAAGGCCTTGCAAAACAACTTTTCCCACACATTTTATCAGGCTTGGGACTGACAGTGTCAATATTTACTGGCATGTTTAAAAAGTGGTTTGACAAATAAAAAGTAAACCACTAACAACAACTAAAACAAAATTCAAAACGAAACAAACTGAAACTCGGAACACAACAAGGAGAAGAATACTTAGACCACAAAATACAGTCCGGCTTTCGAAAGAATCACGGAACATCCTCGGCCTTGATCGCTATTTTTGATGATGTCTTGACATCAATTAATTCTGATAAAGTAACTTCCTTGACCTTATTAGATATGTCAAAAGCTTTCAATTCCTTAAATACTGAACTGCTAATAAAAAAATTAAAGTTCTACGGGATAGAGGATAATATCCTAATGTGGCTCACGTCTTACCTACTAAATCGTTTTCAATATACATGTCTTAACACCACAAGTGCAAGAAGACTCTCTAACGAACGTTTGCTACTCTCGGGAGTGCCCCAAGGCTCGATCTTGGGGCCCTTGCTTTTTAACATCTACACCGCAGACTTGCCACAAGTCACGAAGTACTGTTCCCTGCATATGTACGCTGACGATATACAACTTTACCTTGCTTTTGATGTGACGAAGCCTGAGGAAGCCCAAACCAAAATTAATCATGATTTAAATGAAATAAGAAATTGGACTCTTCAGAATTCACTCCTATTAAATCCAAATAAAAGTAAAAATATAATCTTTGGCACTGCAAATAATTTAAGAGTTCTTACTCACTTTCAATTATCAATTGACAATATAATTATAGAACAAGTTGACAAGGTGAAGAACTTGGGGCTAACCTTTGATAAAAATTTAAACTTTATTCCTCAAATATCAGAAGTCCTTAGAAAATGTTTCTGCTCTTTTAAACAGATTTCAAGTTTTAGAAATATCCTTGGTAGGGCCATTAAACTACTGTTATGTGAGTCCTTAGTCTTATCACATGTCAACTACTGTGATTATGTTTATGGGCCTTGCCTAAATTTATCAGAAGCAAACAAACTTCAAAAAATCCAGAATATCTGTATTAGATTTGTAACAAATAGTTCTATCTACGAGCATATAACACCACATATCAGGGAGTTACAACTACTAAAAATAAATGAGAGGCGCTTCCTCCATTTCACCTCACTATTAAATAATGTCATCCTAACGCAAAAACCTATTTATCTCTATGATAAACGAATTGCGAGAAATGTTATGCATAACCGAAACTTGAGATATACAAACGACCAATTGCATACAATAAGGCCTAAATATGAAACATTTCGATCATCCTTTACCTACCTCTCGACTTATGTCTATAACAATCTACCTCCACAGCTACACAATAAATCAACAAATGTACTAAAACGTCAACTAAAGTCTCTGATTTTAAACGGCGAATTAAACATAAATTTAAAATTGTTTTAGACGGTGATAAAATAGTGATAAAATCTAGACATCATATAGATAAATACTGTTTTTGATATATATTATATGTTCATATACTGTAGATATATGTACTTAACTAGATATACGTTAGATATACACATATTGTAATATTGGATATTATATACTGTACTATCATATGCTGGATAGAATCATAAGTTAAATATTATATACCGTACTAATACTATACCAATGGTATCCTAGGTTAGTAGTTTTGATATCAGTGTATACTGTACCACTAACCTTTTGAGTTAAATTCCTTCTATTTTACACAATAAAGACATTTATTATTATTATATTATTATTATATTTACATCAACTGCTCGAAGTGTCCTCCATTTTGATTAATACACAAACGAATTCGATTTTTAAAAGACTGTTCAACATTGGTCAACATACCTAATATTAACCAAGGAATTCAAAAATGCAATAATATACAGGGTGTTCCATTTAAAATAACAAAGTTATGTAGCGCCCATGCGAAATGGAACACCTTGTAAAGCTAAAAATATTTTCTTTACATTGCCTACATGATTCCAGACAACTTTTATTAAAACCATTTTTTTATAAATTTTACAGTTACATAGTTACAGAAGAATCCCTCTTAGGTGGAACACCCTGTATAATTTATAAAAATGGCAAATAGATAAGTGTTATAAGCGGTGAGAATTTCATAATTTTATTTACTGTAAAGTTGTTTTGCTATCGAAATTTGTCTAAATATCTTGGCCTATTAGCTGCCTCAAACAAATTAATTAGAGGTGGGGAACTGATGATAACCGGACGCGAACATGTGATGCATCACATAGCCCATCCGATTATGATTTACATCTTAATCACAAGGACAAATAATAGACATAACGGCCGGATATATAAAGATGCGAGTGAAATATGTAATGATCAATTATTAATTTGTAAAGGCAATATTAGCGTTAATGAATATATTACGTCAAAATACGAATATTTTATTATTCGATACTAATTTTTCAAATTAAGTCTATTTTTACTGCGTCCTACTAGCAAGTAAGCTGAAAACTAAATAATAATGGTAATATTAAGCCTTATTTGAACCAAATCATTTTATGACATTTGTTATTTTGGAATATACTTTTTGGTAGAGAAAATGGCGAAGTTGCTAGTACTTAATACTTAATAATAATAGAGATGCGAGCAGGTTTTTTACTAATGCAGAAACAACCCTCTTAGAGAATATTATGGTTAAAAAAATTAAGTTGCTCTTCTAAAAACAATTATTTTAATCTATATAGAGAAAAAAATATAGCGTATTTATATAAATAATACGTTTTCGTTTAGTTGTTCGGTATGCCAAGGATCATAGATAAAGAATATGAATATAAATAAATCAAGTAAAAAAACAGCATGGGGTCGTTCTGAGTTCAGACAATAAATAAATTTGTATCATTAGTTTATCTAAAAGTGTAATGAGCTGTATAATTTTAAACTGTATTACATCTATTAGAGGCGTCAATATTCTTGATACCTTGACCGATAATACCTTGAGTAGGTATTTCGAATTTCAATGTAAATGTTTGCATTTTTATGCTCTCAATATGGTTATTTGTTGTCTGGAAACTAGAAACTAGGTATTGGCTTAACATAACAGTCCAGTTGCAGAACACGAGAACATTGAAATAAGGATATCATCTTATCATGTCTGACTAACATTTTACTTACAAGTCAGTGACTATATCATTTTTTATAATTCTCCTAAACAAATACGAGTGCTGGATGGGAATGCAGCCTCCTTCGATTATACATATATACAGTGTGTCCATAAAGTATGGAATAAATTCATTATTTTTTAAACCAAAAATATTTAGAAATAATATTCGCCTCGTAGATTTTTTCAGTTTTCAGTTGCACACCTTATCCTTTTTTTTTAGTTATGCCATCACTGTTTCGGAATAAAACTGAGTTTTAATCATCTCCAGATGATGCCAACTTGGTTGGCGAAACAAGCGTCGAGTATAGAATATAGAGTTTTTTGTTGTTTCGTGGAAAACTAAGTCAGTGTTAATTTATTTAATACTAAATATCCAGAACGGCCCATAACTCAATCGACAGTGAGTAAAATTAAAAAAAAAAATTGAGAGACTGGTATGGTTGAAGATTTACTCAAAACAGGTCGGCCAGGTGTTGACGAGGATACAAAATTAAATATTTTACTGGCTGTTGAAGAAAATCCACATACCAGCGATCGGCAGGTTACTCGCGATTATGATGTTACTAAAACGTCAGTACATACAGTATTAAAGTTAGAATAATGGCATCCCTTTACGATTCAGCTTGTGCAAGAATTAAGTGATGATTAGGGTTGGCAAATCGTCCGCAAGTCACGGGCGGTTAGTAAGCCATGCCTTGTTTCCTATTTACTATTTAGCAAAGACATAAAACAAAACTAAAAAACAAAAATATGTTCGATTTACTCTTAATGCTGATTGCCTGTGATGTTCCGCTGCACATACTCGATAAACAACCATTTCAGGAGTTCTGGAATAAATACAATCCCAAAGATGACCACAACGTTGCGTAACTATGTACCAACTGTAAGCAAGATGAAATGTGTACTAAAAAAATACACGGCTGTGGTTTTGTATTGATGAGACGACAGATTGTAAAAAAAGAATCTATTTTAAATGTTATAGTACGTGTACTGGACCTTCTTAAACCGACATTTCCACAGTTACTAGCTAGCAAAAGACTAACTGAGTATACTAACGAAACAATTACGTGGGTGGTGCTGGACACGTTAGAAAAATTTGCCTGTCAAAAAGTCAAGTGTTGATGTTTGTGACCGATGGTGCCGCGACAATGCGTTTGGTAAGCCATTCTCTTGAAGAACATGGTTGTAGGTTGATACATATTACGTATAAAGTGCATGCTTTACACCTTGTGGCAGAAACTATTTGACAAGGTTTTCCAGAGGTAGATGCATTAATAGCATGTACAAAAAAGTGTTTCTTAAATCTAAACGCCTTCGCGCATTTCAAAGCAAGTGTACCGGTATTCCCGAACCACCACAGCCGATTCTTGTACGTTGGGGAACGTGGTTGGAGGCAGCTTTTTATTATGCTGAATATTTACAACAAATAAAGGCTGTGATACTATAATTCAATCCAGACGAGGTTACTGCTATTAAGGAAAGCTAGACAAAACTCAAAGATGTTTCTGTTGCAACAGCTTTAAAACTTATCCACAAGAACTACAAAGGATTGCAAGACTACAAAACAGTGCGTTGTCGTTAGCGGAGTCACTGCAAATAGTGGACCAAGTAAATCGACTGCTACACTCTATAGTTGACGCAAAAAATGAGCCCGTTGGAGATAGGTTCGCACGTATATGCAAGACATAGGTTTTACCAGATTAAGACAAAGGGTTTAGACGATAAGCATGTTAAAAATGCCCTAGGAAATTCACGAAATGAGCGTTAAAGTATTTTATTAGTTATAAAAAAATATTTGCCAGAGTATTATTCAAAAATTAAGGGGGGGCTGAGTTGCAAAAGTAATTATTTTTTAAAATATGTTGCAACCTACATAATAGGTGAAAAATTTTGAAAAAATTTTCGAACATAGAGATTTACCAAACGAACTCGGTAAAAAATTATTATGCCGTATTTGGCGCGAAATTCAAATTTTAAAAAATTAACAAAAATTAAAAACGCCCTTTTCATTTTTTTTCATCACGTCTACCTACTTATTTTTTTCAGAATTTTTGATTTGGTCAAGCTGAAAAAAAAAATAAAAACATGATGCCCCACAAAAAAAACATTCTGTCTAGCGAACGATTATATCCTTATGTATTTTTGATCGCGGTCCAATCCGGGGTCAAAGAAAGTCGTACACCACCCCAAAAAATTTTGATACAATTGTTATGAATCGTTTTGTTTAACATTTTCGGGATTGATTTTATTACTAGTAAATTCTGGTGTTTACCAATTATAGAATCCCACTTATTGATGTGATGAGAACCACCCTCATCTGCCACCAAACCAATTGATAACGACAATGACTGAAAAACATTTAAAAATGTTTAAGTTTCGTTAGGTTTGCAATAAACTGACGGAGAATACAATCCCGTAAACCCCACAACTACCTATAGCGTTGATAAAGGTAAATTAAGCGTTCACCTTATCGGTGTGAAACGATATAGGGGTAGTTTTGGGGTATTACGTGAATGCTACTGTCAGAATCGCAAACCTAACGAAACTGTTTTTCAGGCATTGGTTTGCTGGCAGATGAGGGTCGTTCTCACCCTCTATGGGGGTGCGTTTCTTACCGATAGTGAACGCTGTAATTTACCTTTATTTTTATCGTAATACATTCAATTTTTCCCGAAAATATTAAATAAAACGATTGATTAAAATGATAACATCATTTTCAGAGCGTTATCTCATATTCAGGGGAGTGTTTTTTGGCTCTAAAATTATTTTTGGGGGGTGTACGACTTTTTTGACCCCGGATTCGGAATCAGCGATCAAAAATACATAAGGATATACTCGTCTCGTTGTTAGGGTCAGAAATTTTTTTTGTGGGTGCGAGGTGAAGTTTTTATTTTTTTTTTCAGCATGTGCCACCAAATCAAAAATTCTGAAAAAATTATGGGTATTAGTAATGCAAAGGCACATCTGTTAGAAAAAAATCATGGTAGCACCCTTTTCAAAAAAAAAGGTGAAAAGGGCGTTTTTGAATTTTTGTTAATTTTTTAAAATTTGAATTTTGCGCCAAATACGGCATAATAATTTTTACTGAGTTCGTTTGGGAGAACCTATGTTCGAGAATTTTTTCAAAATTTTTCAACCCATTATGTAAGTTGCAACATATTTTTAAAAAATAATTACCTTTTTTGCAAAAGTTCAGCCCCCCCCCTTGGATTTTTGTGGTAATACTCTAGCAAATATTTTTTTATAACTAATAAAATAATTTTACTCACGTGTAATTTCCTTTAAGGGCATTTTTAACATGCTTATCTCTCCCCGGCTAGACCTTTTGTGATGGTACTGATGGTGCATCTGCAGATCCGTTAAGTGAGTTCAAAGACTATTTTAAGTATGGTTGTATTACATCAATAGATGTTGAACGACCGTTCTCAAAATATAAGCATATTTTTTCATCACGTCGAACTTTACTCTCGGAGACAACCATAGAAACATACATCATGCTGCAAAGGTTTTACAGATCTTTTCTAGTTTGTAATAACCAAGCTAGTTAAGAGGGTAAGTTGTGCATACATTGTTATAAATTGGAACAGTTTATTGCTTTTATTACTAGTTAATTTCTTTTATTACACTTATTGTGATGCATACGCCTATGTCCTGCGGCGCATTTTTGCCAACTCTATGATGCAGATCCAGATCAGAGGATACAATTTTGTGAAACAATGATGAATATGTGCAACGGTGATCCCTTTCTGATAAAAATATTATTTTCTCCGATGAATGCACTTTCAAATTAAATGATGAAGTGAATCATCAGAATTGTAGATCTGAGCAAGGTAAAACCCTCGATGGATGCGAGAGCAGCACACGCAGTATCCGTAAAAGGTAAATGTGTGGGAGGGAATTGTCAGAAATCGAATCATTGAACCCTATTTTTTTCTATGGAACTGTAAACGGACCGGCATATCTCCAATTTTTAATCTCATCTCAACCTTATTACATTTATTCCTCAGTAGAATTAATCCTGGAAATGTTGACGAAAGCCTGGATGGTGTGCCACCACATTACGCAGTAGACGTTCGAAGGTATTTTGACCAAATATCTTCTGAACAGGTGGATTGGTAGACGTGAACCCATCGAATGGCCACCAAGGTCACTCGACCTCAATCTATTAGATTATTTTCTGTGGGGCCATCTAAAAAGCTTAGTTTATAAAACCAAACCGGAAAACATTGTTGATTTAAAAGAGAGAATTAGAACAGAAATAAACAACATTTCTCAGGAAACTATTAACAAGGTTCAGCAACACTTTATTCATCGTTTATTGTACTGTCAGCTACAAGGAGTACAGTTCGAGCATTTGCTATAAATTGTATTTATTATTAACTAACCGATAGTTCTAGTGACTTATTTGTTCAAACAAAACATGAAAAATTAGTAAATTCTTTCTTGTATTTTGGAATCGGCTGTTGATTCAGAATCCAAAAATGAACAAATATGCATTTAAAAAATTTCGATGACGTCATAACGGAAACAGTGGTTGACGTTATCACTGTTTCCGTATCCATAAAAATTAAAAATTGACGTGTCCGAGGATTTTTCCTAAATATTTGGTTTAAGAAATAATGAATTTATTCCATGCTTTATGGACACTGTAAATAAGGATAGCTGAACCTTGACTGTAAACATAGAAATTCTTTGATGCGAAGATAAGCAATGAATGATGGTGAAAAGAAAGAACGTAAAAGAAGGAACATATGCGTGCTCGAATCATAATTTAAATTAAAAAAAATAAAATTTTGTATAAATAATTTAAGAGGGTCGTTTCTATATATGTATTTCAGTAAAACTAAACATACATATTAAAAAACAAGAAGCAATTAGTGAACCACAAACTTCTGCGATTTACTATTTACAGATAGTGTAAAACATATCCAAAAACAAAACATTGCAAAATGTACAAAAGGCATTGTTTCGAGATGATTAACATTTATTGTGCAAATGAACTTTTGCTTAAAATAATGGTTTTCACTCACCAACACATAGAAACAAAGTCAGTTATTATCAAAAAATTGTACAGCCAGGTGAAACCAGTAATTTACACGAATTAGTGACAATAAAAATTATATGTAAGTTTGATTAATACCGATCGTGGTAGGTGAATTCCACAGCCGTAATAATTGTATCTCAGACAAAGGCTTTGATCACAGAATGAGGCGCCATCAAATACATATTTTTATTACAGATAAAGACATATTTTTCTAATATTACCGCGAGATCAGTATCTACAATAATATTCCTAGTTATTATCGTTAGTAATCATGACAAAAGAACTGTTCACCTCATATCTGACAACGAACCGTTTACATTATTCTCCAGTGTTTGTTAGAAATGCTTTGTAAAATGACAATTTCACTATAAACAGATCATAAATTACCAAAAATACAAGGTGTTTTATAAAATATGGAAGTATTTAAAGAAAACAGGTGAATTTGTTCTAGTTGTCGTTTTCTCTAGTAGTTGGTTGACTACTTGATACCAATATCTTCGTGTAACAACTGATTATAAAGTGTTACCTTTTTTATCACCCCGCTTTTTAACACGCTTTTATTAGCTTTACTTGTATGTTTGTTTGTAACCAATGACTTCAGAATATTTCTGAAGTCATTGTTTGTAATCGACTCTTTGGACTCGATTTTGACCCACTTTAAACGGACAGATTTAATTGAAACTTTGTACACTTACGAAGAACCGGTAACAATACAATAATTTGATAAGTTTATATCATTATCCTGATCAGGATCGCCAGAATTAAATAATTTCCTTTCCCTCACGTATTCTCTGCGTGAGAGCAAGAGGCTTAATACTGTAAGTACATTCCGTGATTCTCAGTTCGGTTGTTGGCCGAGCGGGCTAAGGCACAAGTCTTAGTCGACGCGAAACGACGGACTCCTCGGGCGTGAGTTCAAATCCCATGGCTGAAAAAAAAAATATATTTTTTTTTTCAGAAGTATCTGTTGGATCGTAATATGTTATAATATGAGCATCAATAAGCAATATAAATATAGTTTAAAAAAAACTAAAAAGCACGCTTTCATAGCACATCAAACTAAAAAGTGAAAAATAAATATAGTTTAAAAAAACTAAAAAACACGCTTTTAAAGCACATCAAACTAAAAAGTGAAAAATAATTATTAATATAAACTGAAAACAATAATGAATGAAAAATACTAGTATTATTGTGAAAAAAAGCGTGGGGCGCTTTGTGCCATATTTTTCGTATATCGAGCAACCCACGCTTTTTTCACAATAATACTAGTATTTTTCGTGCATTATTGTTTTCAGTTTATATTAATAATTATTTTTCACTTTTTAGTTTGATGTGCTTTGAAAGCGTGTTTTTTAGTTTTTTTAAACTATATTTATTATGGTATTAGCACGTAAAAATGGTTATGTGTTTAACCTGTATCTTTTTTGTATTTGTTATCTAATGTCACAGAATTTATTACATTTAGCAAAATCATTCCCTTCACAGGACATTACGTTAACATTTTGAGAGTGTTTTGAGCCATCAAACGATTAGATTGTATCTCCGATTTTACCGAAAACTAACGTTAGTTAATGTTATAGGAAAGTTAAAAAAAAAAAGTAGGTAATATTGTCAAAGAATTCATTTTTAAGGTAATTATCTTTATTATAAATAAAAAAATTGCATAATGTATATTTTTGTCCAAAATTACTCAAGAATGCTGTAATAACTGGGAGAGGTGCCTATAATTAAATTGCCTAATGCTCCTGTTTTACATTTTAATTACAATTAGTTTTATTTGTACAAGGTTCAATAAGCCCTATATATAACAGACATACTTTTCCTAATATAACCGGAAGTGCCTGGTTTATTTGAAAAATTGTAGCATTTGGCCTCCAAACTATTTATGGATCAGGATCATACAGTGTTAATGTAACCCGACGAATGGAAATTATTTTGGTGAAATGCTACATAAAATGGAGGAAATAATGATTTAGTTGTCGTTATTAAAAAGTTTTATTATTTTTTTAGTACATCCTTTTCCTTCGCCTTTATAACGTGTGCCTCAAAAACTGTGGCTGCTATCGCAATACATACAGATAGACAGACTTTCTCTGAAATTATGTATAATTAGTTGAGAATGCAATAAGCGCTTTTGGAGAAATTCACTGATTATCATGAAATTTGCTTATTTATTCATAAATATCATGGGATTTACAAAATTGTTTGATTAAATTTATATATTTAAATGCAAATATGCTATTTTGGAAAATGTTGAAAATAAGTACTGTGTAAATCGCCGACTTTTCGTTTGTTTTACTTTTGTCTCTTGGATTGTCTAAAAGTTGTAGTTTATTTGCCGATTAGTGAACCACTGTCATACGTATATCTTCAAAAAGTTTGCCAATACCACGGGTGAATCACCGCCAGATGATGCCGACTTGGTTAACGAAACGCGCATCAAGTGCAGTTTAGTTTTAGATGGGAACCGTGGGCCATGGACACATTTCATCATGAAATTTGTATAGAACCAGTGATCACCTTATAATAAATAGAAAATCAACAGGTGTAAATTTTCTTTTAATCCCTACTAAAACCTAAAGTAACAGGTAACATTTCATTTATATTCACCGCAGTTTTTTTAATTCACATATGTTGACATATAATTGAATATGTTTAAAAAAATATTATAAATTTTATCCACTAACTAAGAGAAACAAAACACCCACATTTAAATATTGTGGTATTTTTAAGGTCGTATTTAGCTGTTGTGTCGTCAATATGTATGCGGCACCTTTTCTTGTTTGTTTTATTAAAGTCCTTCCATGGTCATAATTAGGCACCAAATGTCCCTGCCCAAAAAGGGGCATCAGGGTTCTTGTTAAATATGAATATTGCATGCAGTCATGAATGATTCATTTTTGGGAAAGTGGTTCTATGCCTGTTATGAAGATATTTGCATTCTGTAGACAAAGATTCTTGATTTTTTTTCGGAAACTGAGCACTTGAGACTCCATGTTTAAATGAAACTTTTTGCTTAAAATAAATTTTTCTATCATCTGTTAAAACGGAATACCAATATTTAATGTATATACGTTTTTTTTATGTTTATATTTATAGTATACGTATTTTATTTTATATATTTTACCAAATTTGACGTTTTTTTTAATATTCTTTTTACAGAATAAATCATTATTATTATTCAGTTTTTTGTATTTAAAACAATTACACACTGTATACATACATTCAACCTTTTTTTGAAATTTAAGTGCAGGGTTTTGTGAAAGGGATTTCAGAAAAAAGTGCAGCACCAAAAATGAGTATAAAAATTATGATGAACCGTTTTTCCCTGAAAAATTTAAAAAATTCGCCTAAATCTTGACTGATCTGATAAATCATCTCTTCAATCAGTAATATTTAACATGTTATAAATAATAGGTACAGTATCTATATTCTATACAGTGTGGAACAGCCAAAGGGAATAAATTCAGTATCTCAATTATTGTGCATATTTATAGAAAATCCCGAGACCGTTGATTTTGGATTCGTAAATGGCATCCTGCAACGTAAAAACTTCATCCCTAAATTTAACCTCATTCGAGTGGCAGTTGCAACCCCTAAATTTTTAAATGGGAAGTAGGGGCTTGTGATATCTCATTTGAAAGGTTTATTTTCTATCAAAAATCTAGGATTTAATATTTATTGCAAAAATTAACGGTCTGCTTGACGAAATGCGCTACGATAAACGAAAAACTAAAAACTTACAGCGTTTTGTTCTTGCAGGCTAGCAAAAACAATTTGTGTTCTTTTTCAACATATCAACTAAAAAGAAGACATAAAAACTTATCAAAATTCTTCATAGTCTTACTGGAATTGCCAGTTTTATTGAAAACGCCGTAGCTACTTGCTATTTGATTGACAACAATATATAGTTGTCAGTGTTTTGCGTATTGTTTGAGTTTTGCTAATTACAATTCCTAGACATGGTTTATTTAATAGAAATGTATAAAATAACAATTATACAGATGGTTGGTTACGGAGATAGAATGCGATCACAGGCCGAAGTTGCTCACCTATTTCAAGAAAAATTTCCTGATTTGCCGCCTATATCCCAAGGTACAATTAGCAAAATTGAAGAGCCGTTTCGCGAAAATGGACTTGTACGGCAGATAAACAAAAAAAAATAACTTCCAATGCAATGAGTAACGATACCAAATTAGATGTATTGCTTGAGTTTGAAGAAAACACACATAGTTTAAGCCGACAAGCAGTTTCAGCATTGAATGTTTTCCATTCCTCGATTATTCGCCTATTAAAAGAAGATAAAATGCATCTCTATAATCTGACCTCAACTCAGGAGCTTAGTGAACACGATTTTGATAGAAGAACGTATTTTTCTGAACAAATGATGCAAAGGTTAGATAATAATGTTATCCAACTAGAAAATGTTTTGTTTTCTGATGAGTCCACTTTTACTCTTCACGGCCATGTTAATCGTCAAAACTGTCGCTACTGGGCTAATGAAAATCCTCACTGGATGAGAGAATTACATACGCAGAATCCTGAAAAGGTTAATGTTTGCGCGGGGATAATTGGAGACCATGTCATTGGTCCCTTTTTCATCTATGGCAATTTGAATGGAGATAATTATTTAGTTCTGCTGCAAAATAATGTCGTACCAACTTTGGCAAACTTATATCCTGCTCAAGCAAACCCACAAGTTCCAGCCGATGTGATATGGTTCCAGCAAGATGGAGCACCACCACATTACCGAATCAATGTCTGGCAATACCTCGACGTAACATTTCCAAATCGGTGGATAGAGAGGCGAGGAACATTAGAATGGCCAGCACGTTCTCTTGATCTTACACCCTTAGATTTCTTTCTATGGGGATATGTAAAAAGTATGGTATACAAAACTAAGCCAATCGATATAGCTGACTTGAGAAGAAAAATAACGGTTGCGGTAAGGTCGGTCATGCCTCAGATGTTGGAAAATGTTAGAAGACATTTTTATTTAAGATTAGGATGCTGCCAAGACGTTCAAGGAACTCATTTTGAACATCTCCTATGTTGAAATTAAGTTTTTTTTTTTAGTTTGCTGTAGCGAATTTCGTCAAGCAGATGAATTTATTTTTTTACTGTTAATTTTTGCAATAAATATTAAAACCATAGCATTTTTGAATAGGGAATGAAAAAACTTTTCAAATGAGGTATCACAAGCCCCTACTTACAATTTTAAAATTTATTAAAAATTTAGGGGGTTGCAACTGCCACTCGAAGGGGGTAAAATTTAGGGATAAAATTTTTTACGTTGCAGGATGTCATTTTCGAATCCAAAATCGACGTATCTCGGGATTTAATTGGGATACTGAATTTATTCCATTTGGCTGTTCTACACTATATTCTAAATGTGTTTTTAGGGAAATATATATTGCTAATTCTCAGTTCATTATAAACAAAATGATTATTTAAATAATAATGGTGTTAGTCATTAGGATGTAGGTAGTTTTAAACCATGAGTGTCTGGAATATTTGTCTGTATAATAACATTTTTTTTACTTTTGGTTAAAGCAAACACAAAGTAAACAAGTAATATAAGTGGTATAATTACATTACGCTTATTTACGAAGTGAAATTTGTACACTAGATCTTTTGTTGTTTGTTATTGAAAATTGGTAATAATTTGCAAATTTTATTGTACTCTCGTTGTTGTTATGGAAGGTATTTGAAAAGATAATTAGCAGATGTTAATTTACAGACTGTTAATTAAAGTTGTACATATTTTAAATTATCGTTCTATAGCTGAATCAAACATGCTGCTCATTATATCTGTATATGTTACATTATCTTTTTGATAGAAGGAATTTTTTTGTTTTTGCTTCTTGTTATTTTAAAAGAGCAAATTTTTTATCTAAACATTTTCATTACGTAGTTTTATCAATTTTTAATAAGGCTGATAATACCAATATGTTTTTTCACATTATTTCGAGTGATATTAATTTGGAAAAATGAAGTCAGAGATGTGGTTCTCCCCTTGATTCCAAAATAATTCAATTTGTCTATTTCATCTCTTTTTTTAATTTTTTTTTAAAGATTGCCAACCATTCTAGTTATATCCGGACGGGGATTGCCAAGAATTCTCGAAACTTTTCTCCTATTGTACATAGCTATCAGACAGGTTCCAGCATAAAACGCCGATAGTCCGCTGCTATCAAAAAGTGGTCCGAACATAATGAGTGAGTGAATTATGGCATTGGAAAATTCCATTAGCCATAGAATATTTTTTCAGTGATTAGTTATAAACTAATTTTAATTTTTTCAAAGAGCTTTACCAAACTGTCGAAGATATCTTTATTATTGCTGCTTAACAATGTTGACAAATTAATTGGAAATTGTATATTTTTAGTATTTAGAAAAGACATAAACTGTACAATAGTATTACTATGATTTTTGCAAGAAAATAAGATGTGTTTTAAATCGTCAGCAGAAATATTATCACAACTACATAACGGAGAATTGACAATTCCGATTTTATTTAGAAGACTTGGAATTTTGGCGTGTCCAAGTTTAAGTCTAGTCATAGTAGTGGAGTAACTTTTTGGTATATTATACACAAATGTATGTGGAGTATCAGTACAAATAGGTAATTTGGGATGAATGTGTGTATGTGTTATATGAATTGATTGAAGATCTAACATAAGATAACCAGATGTTTTCCCATTTTTCACGAATTTTGTGCTTCGAAGTACTAAATAAATCAAACATGCTAACTACGTTTGTAATTTCTGAACTGTTGATTGACTCTCTAGCCTTTTTATCAGCAATTCCATTTCCTGAAATTCCTGCGTGTCCTTTCACCCAGATAAAGGTAACGTTCCATTCACTTTTGTGCAGTTTATATAATAAATTTCTTATACTATACATTAAGGTATGCTTATAACTATTATATCGAACCTCCGGTAGCTTACAGTACTGTTTTGGAGTCGAAAGTATAATTGAGTCTCTCTCCCAGTGTTCACTTATCCAAATTAAAGCACGTTCTATGGCATACGCTTCAGTAGTATAAATTATGGACAATTTAGAAATAAGGAAGCAGCAAGACATTTTGTTGTTGCTACATAAAAAGCACAACCTGTTCCAACATCTGTTTTAGACCCATCAGTATATATATAGTTAATATGTCACCATGATTACTGATGAGCGAATTAACAATATTAGTATTAATTCTAGCAAAATTAGTATAAGTAGGGAATATGGCAGATGGTTGGAACAGTAGTACATTGTATTCTGTTTGGAAATTTGGATATTTTTAAATGTTGGTTATCATACTTTCATATGTATTGGTGTCTTAGAAGCATTAACAAGGCGCGGACTATTTTTATTAATCCAATACTGATTAGTCAGATCATCCAAACTAAGTTTGTATATACTATACAGTAGATCATTGATGTTAAGAGTTCTAATTTTAATTATCGTCTTGTGGGCCAAGAATTTCCTTCTTAGGTTTAAAGGGGATTCCTGAGCCTGGGCTAGGATTGCAGGACATGGAGACTAATTCATTGCGCCTATGCATATTCTTATAGCTTTAAATTGTATTCGATCTATAATTAAAAAGTTAGAATTGAAAGCTGATCCGTATAAGACACAACCATAATCTATTATAGATCGTATATATGAGCTATAGAACATTATTGCTATTTTCGGATCAGATCCCCATTTACTTTTGGTAACACATTTTAACATATTGATACCTTTCTGACAATTGATTTTTACTTGATTGATGTGTTTGGTCCATAAAGGTTTCGGGTCAAATACCATGCAAATGTATTTTATATTGTTTGACCATAGGTATAATCAGATCACATAATGTTAATTCATTAATGTTTTGTAATCTATGTCTTGTGAAAAACGTAATGGCAGATTTTTCAGAAGAAATGCTGAAGTCATGTTCTAGCCATTATTTTAGGCAATATACTATATGTCTAAGGCCAGCAACACATTTTTCATATGATTTTTGGATTGTGTATATACAGATATCATCCGCGTCTGCATACTTTTTACTGAATCATCATACATGTCGTGTAATCCCGATGTGTAAATATTAAATAAAATGGGGCTCAGCACGGATCCCTGAGGAAGTCCTCGACTGACTCTTCTAGGCCGGTGTTTTTATTGTATAAATAAGGTTTATAAAGCTCTATTGTATCGTTGGTTATATTACTATTAATACCAAACCAATTAATTTTGTTTTTTAATTTTTCCAAATCAACTACATCATAGACCCCTTTTATATCGACAAACAAACATGCCAAGTATTTATTACTGGAAAATGTACATTGCACATCAGTAACCAATTGTGAAAAAGCGTCAATTGTACCAATGCCTCTCCGATATCCAGTGTTCGCTCTATTTAAATCGTTTGATTTAAATCATGATTTAAATTCATGATTTTATTCAAGTGATTTTTTTATTTTAATCGATGATT
>JANEYF010002778.1:0-117898 GCA_029963845.1 Rhamnusium bicolor
AAAATTATTAAATAAACAAAGCCTTCCCTTCTTGTTAGAACTGAAAAAAAATTGCATCCAAAGTTCGACGGCAATAAATAATTTAATATACGCCACGGGGGCTAACTACTTTAAAAAAAAATACACGTGTTGCTTCGGCCGTCGGCGCCTCAAAACTAAGTAAAATATCTCGGCATATCTGCCATGGAATTAAAGTCGGATGTCGGGAAGGATTTATTATATTTTACAATGAAATACTTAAATAGAGCGGCTTTTCTTTTCTCTATTTTGTTTGGAACTTAAACTAGTTAAACTACATATTATTAAATTCCTACATTTAATTAAATTAAAATGTTATATGCAGAGACCACATGCGGGTAATTGTGGCATAAATTTGTTGATGTCGGTACAGAGATCTAAGAAATATAATAAACATAAAACCAAAAAATCACCGTCACTGAATGATGCCGCCCGGCACAGGTGTGGTGTGAGAGTAGGACAAAACACAAACACGGACCGCTCTACGGCTGTGTTGTTTTTATATTTCTTAAACTCCGCAAATCGCAACAAAATGCACTTCTCGTAGATATAGGGCATAAAAAAACGTCGGCTTGTTTGATAGCAATAAAGACATCAAAGATGCCGACCGCGACGCGCGACGTTTCTTTCATCCTACTATAATAGCGACGAGGATAATTTTTTTATAATAATGGTTAGTAACGCGTCGGCCATCGGCCCTCATTAGACCATTCCATAGAGATAAACAATAAACATAAAAAAATTGAGAAGGCTGCGATCGGCGTTTGACTTTTTTTATATAGGTTTTTACGTTGCACTCGACTCGGCCGGGCCCCTAATGTGCTCGGGCGTCCTGGCACCGCGGTGGCTGTCGGGGGTAAAATGACACCATTGTTTAAAATGTCTGATGACATTTATTGAAAAATTCACAGTCTAATTTACTTAAATCAAATGTGAAATGAGGAATTTTTTTGGTAAAACACCTAAAAAAATACAGGCCATGAGTGTATGTACACCACTGGAACAATGATTTAATGCTGAGTAACATACTAATTTTTCCATTTACAAGAAAAATTTGAATTGTTTTAGTCTACTCAGTTACTACTCTCCCTAATAAAAGTTCCGCCATCAAAAATATATAAAAAAAAAAATAAAAAAAAACAATTTTCAAAATTTAAATGTATTCCTAGAGGAACTTACAAATTAAATATTGATAAGATTAAATTGCTTTCAAATAATAACAGTAGTGATGTTAAAAAAAATTTCATTTAAATAATAAAACTTGAATATTCCCTGAAATAATGGATGTTGATGTCTTTCTTATTTACATTATCTGCCATCTTATGAATGTTAAGGAGAAATATTTATAGGCAAAATTCCTCTTTGTAGATGTAAGGACATATTTTTGTATAAACAGAATATTAAATATGATGATATTCATCTCTGCATCTGAAAATGTAATTTATATACAAGTATGAATAAAGTTAATAATTTGAAACATTTTCAGACAGACAATGAAAAATTATTTTTTGTACTGTAACATCTTGTTTATTGTATTTGCTGAACTATATGTTATATATGAATTTCATATCTAATGGAGCCTGTGTTTTCAGACAAGTGGGGAAGGAATTTGAATTACACTTGTTATCAGAAGCTAAAAATTACATCCTAAAAAATAGAGTTGCAGTTATTGAGAGGAACAAATTCTTCAAACAATAGAAAGGTATGAGTATGAACTTAAAAATTTAAGAAAGTCATAGTAATATGTCGTTAATATGATTGTATCTCTATTGCAATATATATATATATATATATATATATATATATATATATATATATATATATATATATATATATATATATATATATATATATATATATATATATATATATATATATATATATATATATATATATATATATATATATATATATATATATATATATATATATATATATATATATATATATATATATATATATATATATATATATATATATATATATATATATATATATATATATATATATATATATATATTGTAATAGAGATACAATCATATTAACAACTATATTATTTATATATTATTATATATATATATATATATATATATATATATATATATATATATATATATATATATATATATATATATTATATATATATTATATATATATATATATATATATATATATATATATATATATATATATATATATATATATATATATATATATATATATATATATATATATTATATATATATCAGGTTAATGAAATAAACAAATATCTATGAATTTTCTAAGTCTTGACTCTGAAAAAGTTAATTTCAGAAGGCCAATACATTTTTAGGGGTCTAATTCTTTAAGCAGGTGGAAATTGACTACATAGATTTGGTTATATGTTCCAATACTTCCAGTAGAAAAAGGTTAAAAATCGACCTTAAAAATTATTGTTCTCCTAAAGTTTTGGTAACACTTTTTTCACAAAAAATCAACTTTTTCAGAAGTGATACCAAGAAAATGTATAGATTTTAGTTTTTTTTCCATCACCCTAGTATCTATGTATATTTAAATTTATATTTTTCTAGATGCAAAAGTAAGTTATTAGGAGGTTGTGAAAACAAAAATAATTTTGGTGCTGGCCGTTCTGTAGCTCCATCACCCTCGAACAATATTGTGATAACATCGGAGGTCGAAGAAGTATTATCTAATGTCACACTTCCGATGATTCCCCAAAGCTCAATTCAAAGACCTCCGAAGTCATTGTCTAGCAATTTTATGCCTACAAATACTCAAAGAAATGAAAGATTCAAAAATAGAAGCCAGGAACAACAAGGAACAAGGATGAATCAAAATAATATGAATAAAGATGAAAGGGAATATAAAAATGACACAGATTCTACAGACAATAGATCTAGAAATAATGGATTTGTTAATGGATTTGATGTTCCAATTGAAAGTAAAGAACATAAAGAACAAAATTTGAATCTCAGTAATAATAGTTCTGATTCAAGAAATAGTTATAAGAAATCAAGTATCCCAAGGCAAATGGCAAATAATAATGGGAGACAGAGACATTTTAGGGAGGAAATTGGTAATCTTAACTTAGAAATTGGAAAGATACATCACGTGAGTAAATAAAAATAAAATTTTAGTAGAATGATAAAAGTTAGAAGTAGGGTAAGATGGGGCAAGATTGTTTCTAGGGCAAGAGCGACAATGGCTGCTAGATCTTGAAAAAGAGTGAAAAATGTGGCACCACCAGCTGCATAATATTTACTTTAAACAACCGCATGTTACCATTCTGTAAATTTATTTATCAGTGCTGTCCGCTCCAAAGCCAACTGTCATTCTTCATCTAGTGTGATTTCTGTGTTATAGGCAAGTGTAACTAACATTTTTGTGATTGACTTGAAAGTTAAGATATACAGGTGAGAATATTTGTTTTATTTGCATTGATTATGATTATTACAACTTGTGAAGACTGTAAAGATTTAAAAAATTTAGAATTAAATATTTAAGTTTTATCGGAGGAGGACCACCTGCGTCAGCTTTTTTAGGAGTGGGGGAATGTGCGTTCACTGACTATGGAGCAAGTGCGTTCTTAGAGCGCACTTACCCTGCAAGTTACACCAACTATTGTAGGAAAATGCACAACTACAAAAGAAAAAGTGAGCGAGCTACTAAATATGCAGCAGAAACTCTTTAAAGTGCACTCGACTAAGTAAGCAGAGGTGTGATTACAATAAGAAGAGCATCAAGAACATATAATATACCAACAACAATTCGTGATCATATCAAAAATAGACGTGGCTTAAAAAACTCTAGCCTAGGTAGGTCACCTGCTATACCAGTAAACTCGGAGGTAAAATTAGCCACTGAAATAAAAACACTGGAAAAAATGGGGGTTTGGCTTATCTAGGCTAGAGATATTAGAAATTGTCAGGAGTTTCGTGGAGCAGAACAATTTAAAAACTCCGTTCCCAAAAATAACAAACCTGGCGAAGACCGGTTTATAGTATTTAAAAGGTGACATGGTTAATCGATTAAAAAACTCCAAAATGTCGAATATGCACGTAAAAAAACAGACCCGTTTGTTGTATACGAATACTTTCATTTACTGAAGTCGACACGGGAGGAACTAGACCTACTTGACAAACCAAACCAAATTTGGAATTTGGATGAAACCGCTATGTCGTTAGACCCATCAAAAACTAAAGTTGTAGGTGCGCGTGGAAACCGTGTGCCAAAATTACGAGTGGCCTGGGACGGGAGAGTACCACAGTACTTGGGCAGAAAGTGCTTTAGGGGAAAAGGCCACTTATAATATTTAAAGCCAAAAAATATTTGGAATGAGTGGATTCCTCAAACAGAAATATTCCCAGGAACTGTTTATGCTGCCTCCTCCAATGGCTGGATGGAGTCAGACATAATCTGTAATTACTGTGAAAAAAGTTTTATTCCTACTCTTGGTGATAGTCGTCCAGTTCTAGTAATATGTGATGGACATAGTACTCACGTGACTACCAATATCATAGAACTTGCAATTAGAGAACAAATGACGATCCTAAAACTACCTCCACATACTAGTCATTTACTGCAGTCATGTGACGTGGCGGTTTTTAAGCTTTTATTTTTAGGATTAGCAGCCAACCATTGACCTGCATCCACCAAACACATTAGATGGGTGTAAAGTGACTGAAATTTTTAATGTTGTTAGTCACTCAGTCAGTCACTGCCATTTCCCTTGAAATTTTAATTATGACACTTGACAATTGATGTGTAACTGCCACACACCTGTTTTTGGACAAAAAATTGAAATAAATCCTCAGTAATTAATAAGAGAGACCAATAGATTTTTTCATTTTCTTTTTGTTAAAAAAATGCCAAAAGTTGGCGAAGAAACACCTTTGTTATTTCTTAAAAAAAAAAAAAAAACAATTGTATTAAAAAATAACAATGTCAGGTTCTGTGGAATGAGGTATGAAAGCCATGCAAAGTGGTGGGTGGTGAAATTTAGGTTATGTTATATCTTAGTATTGGAGCATGGAACCTAAGCGATACTTTAAGGCAAAAAAAATTTTTTTTATGAAATTTGAAATATTGAAGCACAAATTTTCAAGCTCCTCGAAGTGCTGGTTCAGTCATAGCATAGTCCTAGCTTCGGTAGATGCTAATTATAAGTTTTTATATGTTGATGTAGGAGTTAATGAAAAGATGATTGATGAAGGTGTATATCACGAAAGTATGCTTAAAAAAGCAATCGACATAAATTTTTTGAATTTCCCTAATGACGCTTGTTTAACTGACTCCACCAATGAAGTACCTTATGTAATAGTAGCAGATGATGCTTTTCTCTGATCCAAAAGAATTATGAAACCTTATCCTCATCGTCGACTGTCTGACGAGAAAAGAATTTTTAATTATCGTCTTTCAAGAGCTAGATGAGTTGTGGAAAAATGTATTTGGCATATGCAACAGATTTAGAATATTACTGAAAACTATTCACCTGAGTGCAGAAAAACCGAAATTATTACTTTAGCTTGTTGCATTTTTAATTATCGTCTGTAAATAGAACCTGTTCTATTTTACAAGCAATTTGGTAAACAATTAAAGTTTCTGAACAATTTACACAGCACAATATTTATTGTTTACAAAATCGTTTGAAATATTGTGCAAGATTTAGTGTAGTCTAAAACCGTCTTAAATTGTAACTGAGGTCGACTGTATTTTACAAATTGTCTAGAAATAACATGCATTTTGTATTTTTTTTTTTCAAATATTAATCACTTCTTAGTAAAACTTCTTTAAGTATCGACAGTTACGCCTTAAAGTATCATCAAGCCTAAGTGATAAAATGAGTTTTATTTTAGGTACAAGTTGTTTTTAATGAAAAAGAAAACATTTGGTGGGTTCAAGAGAAAAATCAAAATGTCCTTGAGGATATGTTTGTAAAAATAAATGAAGTGGAATCACAGTTTGAAACTATAAATCCTACTGTTGGACAACTCGTTATTGCTTTATTCGAGGAAGCCTGGTATGAATTAATATTAAAATTTTTTCATGTGTAATAAATGTGCTTTTTGTTAGTATTAGATAATTGCATAATGTTATACAGGGTCCTGCAACAGTGTGTCGGTCTTACATAGCTCTTATACCATACAAGTTACGAATTTCGTTCAAGTACAGTTTTTAACTACACATGAAGGGGCATCCTAAGAAAATCGGATGTATACGATATCACAAAAAACTGTGACACCATTGAGGTAGGTTTTTCTAAATAGAATGCCCTTTATATTTTTGCATATATTTAACGCCCTTGATGTTCCTTATTCACACCTATAATATGAGCGCAATTCAGTGCTTCCCTTAGTAGCAATAAATTAAAAATAAAAAAAAAATTCTATTTACATCACTAAACATAAACGGCCCCATTTTTCCAAATGGGAATTTGAAAACAAAACAAAGTTAAAAACTTTTTAATGAAGGCGGTAGGATACTGTAACTATAATTATTTGAAATCCTCATTATATAGGGTATCCGAAATAAATTTTAAAATTTTGAAAATTTTAAATAGATTTTTCTCACCTTTTTCAAATGGAACACCTTGTATAGTTTTTCATAGTAATATGAAGAATTTAAATACAAACGACTTTTGTATAAGCGTTGTTATAGAAATTCATAGTCGCTTTGAAATAATTGACAAAATTTTAACTCGTCAAACAGCCCATTACATAAACTTATGTCAGAAACATAGTTGGCTTAGTGCAAGATATTTTATGACATGTCATTCAAATTAGCATTTGTTATTTGCTGCGTAGAGTTGGCATATTGGTCCACAAGTCATAAGCGGTGCCAGGTAAAGAAATACCCAAATACGTAAGCGAGACGTATATTATTTTAACAAAGACTAACATTTGATTTTAGTCTATTATTATGCCACGTGGTGTGTACAATGTCATTTATTCCTCTCCATTGTATTATTGATAATTTTATTTCTTGTATTTTATTCTTGATATTAATTTAATAATAAAGTATGCCAGATCTGCCCAAGTATAAAAAACGGCCATGCGCTGAAAAAGTGAATAAATTTATCAGTGAATTCCCAATTCCAATTCCAAGATGATTAATCTTTATTTCCTATTTTATATACATTTGTAATTAAGACTACTTTTTATTTTATTTCATATATAAAAATATAAAAACAGACAAACAATATAGCATGAGGGACAAAGTTGACAAAAAATGGTATCCAGACAGGAAGACAATACCATCCAGGTACGGCTGGGCCCTCCTGGTTGCCAGTGTTGTGGCAGCTTATGTCATTTTTCACCTTTTATTTTCCTGCACAGAAACAAACAATGCGTTATAACCCATAAAACATAAAATTTTTTTAATAATTAAGTAAGTCAGTTTACCGAGAACATGTGGGTGATTGTATGTACATAGTAAAAATTTCAAAAAATCCTGCTCAAAATAATGATTTTTTTTTATTTTGTAAATAAAAATGGACTTTACGTCCGCGGTGGGGTTTGAAGTAGGGAAGGCGTGTCTACGCATTGTAAGGGGTGAACTCCCGGATTTATTCTACAATGGTGCTATAATAATTTGTAAGGTCTGCGAGACAGACCTGATGTGCTGGGACAAACATGACTGTAAACGTTACGTAAATCTGTGCAACATAAAAAAAAAAAATAACGTGCCCTCAACAACACAGTTTATATTCGATTTACACTTAATGCTGATTATAATACTAATAATAATACTTTATTATCATATGATCTATAAAAGATATTGACGTCATTTTGAAAAGTAAATTACGGTACAATAATTAGAATACATAAGAAAAATAAAATCACACTGACCAAACGAGAATACAATTAAAATAATTATTTAAAACAGAGTTTTATATCCTAATAAAAAATAACATGTAATTATTTACTATTAAAATACGTGAAGAGTACTTCTTGAAGACAGTAAAAACAGTTGTCTAGAAGGTAGCGCTTTATGTCTTTTTTAAATTTGGCTATAGAATTAATATCCTTAAAGGAGGTAGGTAAGTGATTGTAAATACCACTACAAAAACAATAGGGACTTTTCCTATATAATGACATATCAAAATTTGAAATATAAAAGTTAGTATTGGATCTAGATTGCTTGTTATGTTCCGCTGCACATACTCGAAAAACAACCATTTCAGGAGTTCTGGAATAAATACAATCCTAAGGTGACGTTACCAAGTCGCACAAGGTTGCGTAACTATGTACCACCTGTAAGCGAAGACATTGTAAATAAGATCAAATGCATATTAAAAAATACACGGCTGTGGTCATGTGTTGACGAGACGACAGATTGTAAAAAACATTCTATTTTAAATGTTATAGCACGTGTACTGGACCCTCTTAAACCGACATTTCCACTGTTACTAGCTGACAAAAGACTAACTGAGTGTACTGGCCAATCAATTATGCGGGTGGTGCTTGAGAAAAATTTGACCTGTCAAAAAGTCAAGTGTTGATGTTTTTGACCGAGAGTGCCGCGACAATGCGTTTGGTAGGCCGTTCTCTTCATGTTACATGTAAAGTGCTCTACATGGTACATGTAAAGTGCATGCTTTACACCTTGTGGCAGAAACTATTCGACAAAGTTTTCCAGAGGTAGATGCATTAATAGTAAGTACAAAAGAGTGTTTCTTAAATCTCCTAAACGTCTTCGCGCATTTCATAGCATACATGATGTTGCAAAATTTTTATAGATCTTTTCCAGTTGTGATAACCAAGCTAGTTAGGGAGGGTAAGTTGTGCACACACTTATAATTGTAACAGTTTATTGCTTTTATTACTAGTTAATTTCTTTTATTACACTTATTATGATGCGTACGCCTATGTCCTGCGGCGCATTTTTGCCAACTCTAGTTATCCGTTTTAAAGAATTCTAAGTAATATAATATGAATTTAAACAAAAATGAGCTAGTAGACATGATTTTTGTATTAGGCAAAAGTGAAAGAAATTGCTTGTTGGCTAGTAGGCTTTATGCGACATAGTATCCAGAAAGAGGTCACCCAGGAGAAATAAGTTTCAAAAGGTTACTGAATAGGTTTGTTGAGACAGGCGATGTAAAGTACAAAAAGAAAGAAAGAGCAAAATCTATCATTAATGAAGAAAACTAATTGTCAGTACTCCTAACAGTTCCAATCATCCACATATGAGCCAAAATCACATCCGCGAAGCAACAGGCATAAACGAGAGGTCTATGCAACGGATTTTAAAGAAGCCTTGTTTTCATGCTTACCATATCCAATTGTATCAAGTGCTTAGTGAAAATGATTTTGAGAAACGCACCAAATTTTGTCTATGGTTGAGTCTGAAAATGCAGGGAGATCCCGAGTTTTTCAGAAAAGTCTTGTTTACGGATGAAGCGACATTTCATAACAGTGGTAGTGTGAACCATCACAACTTCCATTATTACTCGATGAGGGTTAACGCGCTTGAATTCACCACGAGAGGCGCTAGTGTAAGATCAATGTCACTGAACGTTAATGTTTACTATGGCTTTTTAACTCTAGTTTTTAGTAATTTTTATAAAAATTAGCTGAAAAACATTTAACACAATGATGGCAGAAGGGGAAAGTAGTAATTTACTTGCTCAGTAGGGAAATTATTGTACTTATCAGAAGTGTCTTATGTCATTAAAGTTAGGTTATATCAAGAATGAATATGATGAAAACAACGAATGTACATGATTATTACTCACGATTTTCTGTAGTAGACTCCTTTGGTAATGCATAATCGTCAGGATTAAAATGTTTTTTACAAACACACGAATGTTTCGAAGAAGTAAAGTTATCTCTATCAACCACTGTTTTAGGCTAGTTTTGTCTTTCGGAAGCATATGTCCGCCTTTTGTTTCCGAATAAAATGGAACTGCACAACACTGAGGCACAATTAACAAGGTTTTTTATTTGCTGGTGTACGAAATAATTATAATAAAACACTATAAACTTTTCCTGTGCCTAACAATAACTTTTGACACGACCTTACTCGACCAGTGGCGCCAATTGGTGAGCTTGAAAACGTTAGCTCTCATTGAGAATCCACATTGTATGCGACAAGTGGATCAACAGCACCGATGGTCAGTGAATGTTTGTGTGGGGGGGGATTATTAGAGACATTGTGATAGGTCCACATTTTTTCAATGGTCATCTCAATGGTGCAGTGTATTGATTTTTTGGAAGATGTTTTACGCGGGTTACTAGGTAATGTTCCTCAACACACTCGAAATCGGATGTTGTTTCAGCAGGAAGGGGCTCCAGCGCATTTTTCGCGAGACATAAGGAAGTACCTGGACAATACATTTATCGATCAGTGGATAGGAAGAGAAGGACCCACAAAATGGCCTGCTAGATCACCGGACCTTACAAAACCAGACTTTTATGTGGTGTTATATCAAAGAAATTGTTTACAAAGAACCACCGACAACAGAAATAAACGTGGGCCAGAATAACAAATGCATTTGAAAATATTTCATCTGAAATGTTAAGGAAAGTGGAAAGGTCTTTTCGAGAAAGAATGGATTTATGTTTACAACAAAATGGAAGACATTTTGAACATTTCTTGTAGTTTATATCAGTGTAAATTGTTTTTTTATAACTTTGTTTAAATAAAAGCTGTTTTTTACCTACCCATGTTTAAATGTTGTCAATTATTTCAAAAACGGCTATGAATTCCTATAGTAACGCTTATACAAAAATTGTTTGTATTTAAATTCTGCATATTACTACGAAAAATTACACAGGGTGTTCCATTTAAAAAAAGTGTGAAAAGTCTATTTAAAATTCTCAAAATTTGAAAATTTATTTCGAGTACCCTGTATAATGATCGATTTCAAATAATTAGTTACAGTATTCTACCACCTTCATTAAAAAAATTTTAACCTTGTTTTGTTTTCAAATCCCTATTTTTCATCTTTGGTAATATAATTGATTTTTTTTAAAATTTTTTATTGATTGCTACTAAGGGAAGCACTGGATTGCGCTCATATTATAGGTGTGAATAATCAAGGTGTTAAAAATATGCAAAAATATAAAGGGCATTCCATTTAAAAAACTTACCTCAATGGTGTTACAGTTTTTGTGATACCCTATATATCCGATTTTCTTAGGGTGCCGCTTCATGCGTAGTTAAAAACTGTATTTGAACGAAATTTGTAACTTGTATGGTATAAAAGCTATGGAAGACCGACGCATTGTTGCATGACCCTGTATATCGCTAAAAAGATAATTAATTGAGATATACGAACATGTAGAAATATGCAGGGTATCAAAAAATCGGTGCCATTTCTAGTTAAACCGGAAGTTGAATGTGAACGTGCTTATGTTTCATAGAACTATGGATGTAGTACTATCAATTTCATGCATAACATGCAGGGAGTCAATATTTCGAGAAAATATTTCTCAAAATAAAAAGTTTTCTCAAAAAAATCCTTTTTTTTTTCTTGTTTGTGATATAATTACATACAATTTTTTAGGAATCGTGCCCGAGTAATTAATGTTAACCCTCTTACAGTACATTTTATTGATTTTGGTAATAAGAGTCAAGTACAAGCAGTTAAACCTTTACCAGATGAATTTAGAAAGATACCAGCACTAGCGGCAAGAATCACTCCCAATCAATTACCAGACGTACAGGATATGACAGATGTACATATTAAAGTAAAGAAACAGGTAAATCTGAATGTTCTTTTACTAAATTTACGTTCTTGAGGAAACAAAAAAAACTATTTCTTGAGACATTTTTTTTCCACTGTTTTCATTTTGTACATGGGCACATTCAATGGTTTTCATAGTTATTTTAATAGAAATGTTTGATATCTACTTAAAAATTCTTTATTTTAATATCTAACAAAAGTATGTTTTGATGCCAAAGATTTATAAATTGTTCACTATAATTTTTTAATGACCTAACTTCAGTTAATGCTACGTTCACAACGTGAGATTGTATTCACATTGAACGGAACGGAGTTGAACAGTGTCATTTCGGAATTATTTCTTTATTATTTCCTAACAACCTTATCCTATTAAGGACCAAAACAGTAAGGAAATGGATATTTTAACAAGTTTATTGTATATATAAAAAAAAAGTAAATTGCATAGAACAATTTTAAAATAGATTTAATTTACATTTCATTTTGGGTACAACCCATATTCTTTAATAAAAATTATATTTGTTTTTGTGACAACCAAGTGTTACCATATATAACCTTAATTTTTATGTCAATTAGTCAATATGGTCGAGTGGTATGGACACTTGCCTCACAACCCGAAGTCGTGAGTGTGATCCCTGGTCAAGGAGCTGGGATTTTTTCTAAAACAGAAATTAATCCTAGCATACTCGGATATGGTGTGAGTTGGGTGTGTGACCGTTGTCTCTAAAGGTGTAGTTCCTTCCCTCACAAGGCACTGTGAGGTACCTTTAGGGATATAGGGGGTTGTATTATCTGTAGTGTTTATTGTAATACATTTTTAACTTTAACCAATAAGAATCGAACAAATTTATTGTAGCCAACTGGAAAGTTAAAGAAATGTAAGCTGTATTTTTCTTTTTTTTTTTTTTCAGTATGAAGATGGTACCTATTTAGTGGATTTTGTTAATACTGCTCGCCAAATCAATTTCAATGAAACTAAAGCTGTAAAACCCACTGAACTAAAAGAGGCAGACATATCTAAAGAGCAGTTTTATTTTGAAGTTCCTAAACCAATTGCTACACTTCAAAATGGCGATAAAGTTATGGTAATTGATACGGATACTAACAAGTTTCTTGTTAGAACAAGGGAATGTGCTGTTAAGAGCAGAGAGTTAACTGAATATATAAAGAATTTGGATAAGTCTGGTGAGTTATATAAAAAAAGTCGATATCAAATTGTTCTAAGTAAAAATTGCTTGTCATGTTAAGTTTGACAAAAAATTCTCTGTAAATTTCAAGCTATCAATGTCAGTCCTGTTTTTTGTGTCATGCCAATAATGATATTACTAAAGCCCAGATCTGAATATTATATGACGTCAATATCGGGGGCAAATCCGGGATACGGGTGTAAACACAGGCACATAAATGATAAACATGCCACATGTACCAGATTAAAATAAGTATATTTTAAGCGCTGTGCAGCCGCCTTCATATACGAAGCTGCATCCATTACAAACAGTCCTCTAATATTTTCATTGTTGTCGCTCCATTGTGTTCTAAGACTGCTATCCACGCATTCACATATCATATCTGCATTTGTGGATTCTAACACCTTTGTAGATATTTAATTTTGTTCGCGGTACTGCTGGTACTAATCCCGAATAAGTTTTGGTATCCAATGCATGTGCAATCTGGTTTTAATCGTTCATGGTAGGGAAATTAACTCATACAGGCATAGTTAATAGTCCAAGAGCTGGCGTCCAAAATGTGCAAGAGTTTTCTCAAAGCTAATTTTTTGATATTAGGTTACTTTTTAGTGATGGAAAATAATTGTAGAGTCAGCACTTCCGGTACCGGAACACCTGGCGCTGGGACGCTCGCAAAGGTGTAATATTAATTAACGTCTCTAAACTGTTTTCTCAAAGCTCAAAATTTATAGAGAACGAGCAAATATAATATAAAACAAGATCCAACAGTCAGACAGCAAAATATAGGGACACGTGGCGTCAGCGCTACTTCATACCTGTCAAAAAAATGACGTGCGTTAAAGTGATTTCTCAAAGCTGAAATTCTCCAAAACATTAATTAAAACTATAAAGTTAATAAAGGAGACAGTCAGACTCATTTATGATAGGACCACGTCAGTCAGCAGTCGATAGATGTGAGAACGGTAACTGCGCACATTAGTACGCCTTTTCTCAATACATATCATTTATTTTATATAAAAAAATAATTTTAATTGTTTCTTAATAATTGTAATTGTTATATATCAGTTATTATATAGATATCAGTTAATTTATACAAGAAAAAATAATTTTAATTTTTATAACGGAAAAAAAAGAATCATTGATTCATTGAAAAAAAAAACATCTAATCGTCAGAATCATTGCCGTCGTCGTGTTCTTCGCCACTATCTTCATTAGAATAAAACGTGATTGCACCATATTCTTCGGCGTCATCAGTGGTGGTTGATTCCGAATCTGTGTACAAATCAAAAATTCAGCGTTAAGCAATACATTACATTAATAAGTAAGGTTTTGAATCACATTTGCGAGTCGACTGGCAAAAATTACCTGCAGGTGTATCATCCGGTTGAATCAAAAGCGGCAGAAATGAAATTAGGTAACTGATCGTCTTCGTACCAACTGAAATCATATCGGCCATCGATCAACTGCCAACCGTTTTACTCTGGAATCATTGCAGTGGGCACTTTTTCATCAGCATTACTCCAATCAGCATGACTCCAATTCGCTTCTTTAGCAAAGAGTAGTTTATTCTTTGTTTTTAGTTAGAGAATAAATAATAAAATTAAATACAGAAAATTCAGAACTCGGTCAAAGAAGACTGGCAGTCGGCGCTCTATATAAAAACGATAAAACGTAAACATCATAGCCACGACAACACTTGTACTCCCCGGCCGGTATTACTTTGATTTTTTGTTATCATACAGCACGCTTACCGATAGGCGGGCAGGTGCGGACTTATTTGGAGTGCGTGCTTTTGATTAAAATTTAAATTTAATTATTCAGAAACTACAACCGACTTGCGGCAAGTCAGCGCCCCCAAGATTCAGCCCCCCAGGCGACCGCCTGGCTCGCCTGCCCATCGGGCCGGCCCTGATAACCCACATTCCATTGAGTTATAAAATAAACAATATGTATTGAGAAAAGGCGTACTAATGCGCGCAGTTACCGTTCTCACGTCTATCGACGGCTGACTGACGTGGTCCTATCATAAATGAGTCTGACTGTCTCCTTTATTAACTTTATAGTTTTAATTAATGTTTTGGAGAATTTCAGCTTTGAGAAATCACTTTAACACACGTCATTGTTTTGACAGGTATGAAATAGCGCTGACGCCACGTGTCCCTATATTTTGCTGTCTGACTGTTGGATTCTTGTTTTATATTATATTTGCTCGTTGTCTATAAATTTTGAGCTTTGAGAAAACAGTTTAGAGACGTTAATTAATATTACACCTTTGCGAGCGTCCCAGCGCCAGGTGGCCCGGTACCGGAAGTGCTGACTCTACAGTTACTTTCCATCACTAAAGAGTAACCTAATCTCAAAAAATTAGCTTTGAGAAAACTCTTGCACATTTTGGACACCAGCTCTCCTACTATAAATAATTCAGGATTTATTCCAAATATATTCGAAATTAGTTACCACGAACAAAGCTATTAAGAAGGCCGGCATTGCCACTGTTTCATCCATTCCCCAACCAATACATATGCGATGTTTTGACAACTAGCGTCAGTTTCATCCACACTTACCCATTTGTGTTTGTCTTACAACTCGGAGACAATTTCTGCTTTAATTTCATTGCACACTGGCGATATATAATTTTTTCCTTAATGTGGATTCTGCAATTTTGCAGTGAGGGATTATCTAGTATATCCTAAAGAGTGTTACACACCATCATAATTTTCACTAAATCTAAATATAACCTTTTGTCTTTCAGTGGCACTCATACTACACACGTGTTTTATGATTTTAGCAACATGCTGTAAAACTTGTGTTTTCACTGTCCCTGGCAGTGGCATTTCTTGAAACTAAATAATTGTATTTCCTGTTAATAATAAAAAAATAAAAATACATAACAATATTGCTTATAATTTTATATGTTGGATCTATTCAGGATAAATTATTTGTTTTCATTTTTTAATATCACTAACGGAAAATTTTTAATAGCGATTTATAGATTTGCGTTAGGTACTTGGTGAAAACGTACTCTTAACTTGACGTAGATAAAAATGCCCTCTTTTTATTTTCTACATCTGCTTATTTTTAAGTTGATATTATTTTGTGCTTTAATGTAGAGATCGGGAGGTAGAAACAACCTTTACGTAAATATAATATATTGTATACACCTAATGAATTCACATCATTTACCGTTACCTAAATAATTATTTTTTGTGCATGTGCTAAATAATTATTTCTTTTCATCTGCTTATTTGTTTACCTTGTAGTAGGGACTGCATTATTTAATTGTTGATGTGTAAAAAGAGTGGATTTGTTTCATGAAAACATTAAAAGTTAAATTAATTGAATAGAATTTATACCGCTTTATTTCGAATTAATATGCGGTAATTCCTGTTGCGAGTACATCCGTCCCTAAAATCTAATAATCGAATCCAAACTCTAGATGTTACTTGACCTTAAAACTTCTTGTTAATTTAACAACGTGAAAATCTTTCTTTTCACTTTCTGTACTACTAAACTAATATCGAAATCACGAAAGAATGCCATTACATCATAATTATAATTTGTATGAATTATATCAGCACTGCGTTTAGTCAAATTCATGCTTGTTGAAATGACAAATAAATTTATTTGCAGACGATAATTATCTAGTAATTAGAGCCAAAAATAATGAGGAATTAGTAACTGAAATTTTAGCTACAATTGACATCTTATATGAATGGTATACATGGAATAATTTAAAATTGAATATTGAAAAACTCACCTATTGAAATTTAGCCTGAAGAAAGAACTACCGCTAACTATTAATTACAACAACCAGTCCTTGACATCTACTAGCTCCACAAAACTTCTTGGTATCATAATTGATCTGCAGGTGAATTAGAAACATCACATACAATATTTGGCAGCAAGAATAAGTTCATTTGCATATGCACTACGGATAATATCAAAGTCTATAAATGAGACAGCGGCTATGGTCTCATACTATGCTTATATTAATTCCAGATTTAAATATGGAATCATTTTCTAGGGAAATTTTGTGGAACCCAGCAGAATTTTCAAGCCACAAAAAACTTGCATTAGAAGTATATTTCAAATGAAAAGAATAGACAGACACGTACCATATATTTAAACAAAAGTGTATACTTACTCTTCCGTGTCTCTACATATATGTGTGCTTATTTTACCAAAAACAACTATGATGAACTTATCAGCAGATACAAAACTGATCATTTACATAACACACGTGATACCACAAATTTAACATTGGTAATGGTAATGGTGGGGGAGGCTGACGCCTGGCAAGTAGGCCACAGACGGGCCCTTTTTACCAACCCCCAGCTGTCCCCTCAGCCATGTGCTTCTCTTGCTCCCTCATCGAATCTTTCCGACCTTCTGATGAAGGTCAGGATGTCACTCATTGCGAGGGAGCTCATCTCCTCCCTTAGAAGCGCCTCAGAACCGAAGATACTGTGTCTCAGGCGCCCAAACGCTTCACATTGTCCCAGGAAGTGGCAAGATGTCTCTTCATCACTCCTGCATCTTAGACATGTAGGGTCTTCCTCAATACCTATCAATAATAGGTGCCTCTTAAGTCTGCAGTGGCCTGTCAGAACACCGATTAAGAGATTCGGAGTCTTACGACTCCGTCCCAGCAACCAGGCCGATCTCGATTTGTTCGGCCCCGTCACAAAATCTCGGGTTTGCCTGCAGGCCCTGTTGGTCCTCCAGTGCGTCCTCAGTGTCTCGTAGGCCCACTCATTGAGGGCGGTTGTGACCTGCCTTCATGAAATACCTAACATAGGCTCAGGCCCGTGATAGGGTTCCTCGGCTCCGAGTCTAGCCAATTCATCGGCCTTCTCGTTGCCTGGAACTCCCATATGTCCCGGGACCCATACCAGTCTCACTTGTTTATGCCTGGCCTTGCTCTTCTAGGGCATCCCCACACTCCTGGATGAGAGCTGATCTCGTCCTGGGGGAGCACACCGCCTTTAGAGCAGCCTGGCTGTCGGAGCAGATGTATATTATCTGTTCCGCCCCATTCCTAACCTCAGCCCTACCTGCCACCGCTAGGATGGCGTAAACCTCTGCCTGGAAGACCGTGGTGTACGAGCCTAGAGCAAAGCTCTCCTGTACTTCTTTGCCTTCCAGATATATTCCCGCCCCGGAAGACGATCTAGTGGCCAGCCGAGATCCGGCTGTATAACACACCAGAGAGTCCGGGCGGAAGTCAATTCTTCCTTCACTCCACTCCTCCCTCCAATTTAACATTACTCTTGCCGCAAATATCCTACAGCCAAGTGCAGAAAAACGTTGACGCAATTGATAAAAAATTTTAATCATTTACCAAATCATTATAAAAACATACCATTTAAACAGTTCAAAAAAAACTAAATCAATTTCTAATCACTGAAACATTTTCTCACACTTTTTTTAATTATAGATTTAAGTTTTAACATGTCGTAATTTTATTGCCTTTTATTACATGTAACATATACTATATTATATTTAGTTTTACTTTCAATTTTAATTTGTGACTTGTTCTACATTTGTGAGGTACCTATTAATGGAATAAAGTTATTATTATTATTATTATGACATCCACACATTTTACTCATTTACAGGTGAAAAAGTAAAAACATAACCTCAATTTGTCCGCTTAAAATCAGAATAATTTAACGATTTCGTCAGTCTTTAAATTGGAACTTGGAACTAATTTTATGTTTTTATATAATATAGCAAAATTTTGATTGCTTGTAGATATTAATAATTACATTTAAATTATTTAACATCATTAAACATAAAAAAACTGTGATGGCGTTCTAGAAAAAGGATTTTGTATGTATTTTTAAAAATCATTAATTTTACACATTGAAACATACCGTTTGTTTTGAAGATTAACTATCGTTAGTTCTGAAAAGATTTGTCTTTCATATACAAAAATCGATAAAATAAAGAGAATGATAACAATCAAACTCAAAAATAAACATCCAAATTTGACAACTCACATGTAGAATTAGGAAATCATGAAATATGTGACGACACTAGTCAAAAGCATTTGATCAGATTGATCGATATTATTTTCACTTGTTACTGAGACTTATCAGGGTTCCCACCAACCTGGAAAAACCTGGAAACCTGGAAAAGTCAGGGAATCCAAAAAGTGGTCATGGAGACCTGGAAAAGTCAGGGAATTCAAGAAATTTCAGTAAAATCCTGGAATTTCAGTCATCACATAAAATACTTTTTTCTGCTGTACAAAAAGTATCTATAATAAGATTTGAATTTTATATATTTTGGTAAAAAATTTCTAAATCGGCCCTGCAAGATATTTACATATATAAATAATAGGTGTAAAAAATATATTAATAGGTGCAACATTGGTTTTGTGTTGACGGGTGCATTACATTCAACATTCAAGATGGTGAGTAAATCTGTATTTTCGAATTTACTTGCTGTTACAGTTAACGAATATTTTAGCTCAAAATGGTAAAAAGAACATATTTTAAAGAGTCATGGGTCGACGTAAAAACAAATTCCAGCTGGGCTGAAATAATATCGTCAGTTATTCATGATAATACAAAACTCCGGTAGAATAGGTAGAATTTTAACTCCAATATTTAAAATAAATTCTTATAAACAATATAACGATAAAAGTTAATATAACAGTCTCATATTTTTTCCATGCTGATCTGAAACAAATTTTGATAAGTAGGTACATCTAATCTACTTGTATACAGGTTTTATTAAAATGTAATAAATATTCATATTTTGGTCCTGGAAAATTAAGATTTTGGTCCTGGAAAGTCAGGGAATTCAAAATTCCAATGTTGGTGGGAACCCTGCTTATGAAATTAGGCCCTTTTTTTCTTTTTTGTCAAGGAAGTTAGGTTTTCGTATAACGCATCGACAACGTTAGTCTGAGATATTAACAGTCATATATAATGGACTTCCTTGTCTGTCTCTCATTTTATTATTTTGTAAACAAAGAACGCTTCAACAGCATATGTTGTACATTACAAATAAATATGTGACGTAACGTCATTTTTTTCGTGATTTCGATAATAACTAAAGGCAGATTTTCGCATTGTTAAATTGGATAAAAAATTCTTTTTTTAAATACAAACTGCTGTCAGTGTCAATCCTGATTTTTTGTGTTATATTGTTGTTAATGACATTACTTAACCTAAAAAATAATTGCCAATTTAACGCAAAAATCAATTTTTAGTTAGGACAATAAAAAGAGCAACTTTAGCTAAATTTTCTTGATGAGCTTCGTTTACATATTAAATAATACGTACATTAAATAATAAATCAATTTTTTTTTAGCTTTAACTCTAACAAATGTGAAAGTGGGTCAACTAGTGCTATGCAGTAAAGATGGATTAGTCGGTTTGTATAGGGCGGTGGTAACTAAAAAAGAAAGTGGATCGGTAGTTAGTGTTAAATACATTGATTTTCCTGGGGAAGATGACTTATCAGTCAAGTCTCTTAGAAATATTGATGAGTACTTGGCTAATGAACCCACAAGTATTATATTATCTCCAGAGTATAAAGTCCTTAATAATATGGAAGAGAAAGTAGCTGAATATATCTCCCAAATTTGCCAGAATAAAGATAAATTTATTGTGGTGAGTAAAATTTTTCCGATTCAGCAAAAGGTTTTATGCATTCCAGGTGACAGGAAGAATGTAACACACTGTAACATTGTTATTTTAAAATATAACATTTTTGAAATTTGAGAAAAATTGTATATTGCATGAGTCTCCTTTTCTTTTTTAGGTCAAACAAACATTTTTTTTCAACTTCCGATTTTACCAGAAGTAACCCAAATTTTATGACAATTGCACAATATACCTCTCCCAAATTTCGAAATTTTATCTTTTTAAATAACAATGTTACAGGGTGTTACATGTCTCTTGTGTCATCCAGTATGTTATGAAAATGTCAAAATCCCCATGAAAAATATAAAGAAAAAACAATCAAATAACAAGTAAAAGCCACAGGTGTGAATGTGGGTATTACAATGAGCAATTCGCTTTTGTCCAGAAATACATAAATTTTGTTGAGATGAAAGAGTTGTACACTCTCCCACAACTGATGCAGTACTGCAGACTGGTTTGCAGTGTGGCCGCTTGTACTTGCTAGACTAAAATTTGAAATTGTTGACGTTCGGCAAGTCTCGTTCATCTAGTAACCGCCGTCGGCCACTCATTAATAGGTCATAATATACCATTTCATATTTGCCTCTTCTTGATTCGATCTGTATAAGCTCGTAAATTTTGTCATAATACGAAATGAATATATTATATTCAAGGCCAATTTTTCCAATAAGCAGAAAAAATAATTGTTTATGTAACAAAACAGGAAAGTGATTCTTTACTGTAAAGACACCTTCACGGTGTGATGCGTACATTATTTTTTCTGCAATCGTTCTTACTAGTCTCAAAGAACTTTTGAAGGTAAAATCTTTTGCAAACAAGATTCATAAAATTCAAGTGACGGATGTCAGACGCCGTTGTCTAGAGTGTTTAATTATGTATCTATCCTACTGCTGCCAACCAGAGTGACATGAGGAATCGGAAAATACTTTCCGATCCCTTATGTCACTTTCCAGGCTAGACCAGTGAAGATGTATTTTCACTTAAAAAAATTGAGCAGAAACAGTTAATTTTCTAGACGATTGTAGACAAATAGTTATTTACGTAACAAGACTGGAAACTGATACTTTTCTACAACCGTTTTTACCACTCTCAAAATGCTTTTTAAGTTGAAATCATTTTGTAAACAAAATTCATAAAACTTAACTGACAGACTTCAGACGCCGTTGTTTAGAGTGCTTAATTCAGGTACCACCCTATTGTTGTTAACCAAAAGTGACATAAAGAACCGGAAAATATTTTCTGATCCCTTATGTCACTTTTCAGGTTAGAATAGTAAATATGTAATTTCCGCTCAAAAAATGGACCAAAAACAGTTAACTTTCTAACGTAGGTAGGTTAATCCCATATGAGTAATTATTCATGATAAGACAAACAGAAAAATTCTCATAAAATTCCTTTATTGGTGTTACCGGTTTCGTGAACAAGTAAATTTACTTCACATCATCAGATAGACTTGTTCACGAAACCGGTCACACCAATAAAAGAATTTTATGAGAATTTTTCTGTTTGTCTTATCATCACAGTTAACTTTCTAGTTGTTTGCAGACAAAATTTTCTCTTATACTTACTGAGTAAATATTGATATCTTCTCTAACCTATTAAATGTATGACTTTCATATAATTATGTCTCACAACACATTTGTATTTTGTAGGTATTGTCTGGTGAAGACTTTGATTTACAATTTGATGATGGCACTTTACTGTCGAAAAAAATACAAGATATAAAATGTCCCACACCAAAACAGACAACTGTAAAACCTGTAGAAGTCAAACCTTCAACCACAAAGGAATCTGTTCAAAGTGAGAAAAAACCTGAACCGCAGCCTTGCAGTGGTAAGTGAATCACTTTCTTGTTGATTATACTTTTTATTGAAGGTAGTGTAGAATATTGCCTGACAGTACACATTCAGTTTGGAATATAAGGCTACGGCTGCCATATCCACAAACGTGTTAATTTGAAGTTGTTAATCCCTTTTTAGCAACTAATACTAAGGTACTTTATGAAGATATGGACTGGGTCAATATAGAACCAGGCACATACACATTTATGTGTTATTCCTTTCAAGATTTGAATGATATAACGATGATTTCAACAACGGAAGATGTTATAACATATTTGGAAGAAATTACTGATCTAGAAATCACCGATAATGCTCCCTACAAGCCCGAAGAGTTTGAAATGTGTCTGGTGTCTTTTAAAGGACCCGAGGAAGAAAATGGTAATAAATGTATTTGCTGTTTTTAATGTATTAGTTACTTATTTTTATTTTACAACTCAATGTGAGTTAGGAGACATTGGACAACTACATTAAAGTTTATTTCAAACATTTTGCAACACAACTCGTATGGTTCTTTGATCCCCTTACCGCCATCAAATAAGCAACAATAGAACAAAAATTTACTGCTAATGCTTATTCCCAAAGTAAAGTTTAATTGATTTTTTGTAATGTTGGCAGTCACTCAGTGATGGTCACCATGGCCAGTGACCGGTCATTTACTGGTCAGTTCATGATTAAGTTGACTGGTCAAATAGCAATAGGAAATAATATTTTTTTATGAAATTTGAAATCTGTCGATATATTTTCCTACAATTTCTGGAAAAAAAATGTTTTGCAAATATTTTACAAATTGTTTAAAAAATGATCTAGCGAGGCACATAATTTTTTCCAATTTTTTTTCACAAATTTCAATCGCAAAATTTTTCATTTAGTTTTGATAGTTATGCCCTAAAGTAATGTTTGGGTCCCATGCTTCAATACTAAGATATGACATTACTTAAATTTCACCAGCCGCCACTGCATGCTACTTGACTGACAAAATGCATAGTAAAAAATTGCCAAAAATGTCTCAAAAATGTGAAGCAATTATTCATTCCCAAAGAGAGTGCAACTCCAAAATGTGTTATCTTGGATAAATTCGTAACAAAACCAGCACGCAACGAGAACATCTGTGATAAAGAAATATTTAGGTGAGCTCAGTTTAAACGATGGGATAAAATAAAATGCCAAAAAATCCTAATTTGCATAATTTCCTTCAACACAAGCCTCATTTATACAAGTATTACACACCATTTTAATGAGAAAATTATTATGCATCTAGTGGCACTGTTTTTTTCTTTTTCTTTTTCATTTTTAAAAATGACTGATTTAGTAACCCATCCTATCAATTTATTTAATCTACAATTAAACAAATTGGGGATTTAGACTTTGTTATTATTTCAAGTATTCGTTACTATTTTGTAAATTAATTTTTTCTCTGTTCCTCGCATTGATTAGAGTTTTTCACAAGAAATTTGAACTAACTGAAGCCTTTGTAAATTCTGTTAATTTTGAAACAGTTGTTTATAAACATAAATATAATTCGCTTTGATACCAATTAAAATTTTAACTACACACGACACAACTTTATCAAAAGTGACACTTAAAATTCAATAGAATCATTGGGCGAATGAAACAATTCAAAATACTGATAAAAGGACTGATAAATCTTGGATGCAAAAAGCGAGTGGTGCTGCACTAGATGTTGAATCAAGCATTGACTATGGATTTTTCAACATACACATGCCTCTTTATATTCCTTCCCTCAATCCTCATCCTCTTACTTAGTCTTCATTAAATGTAGTATAGATTTTAAATTAATTTCTCCTCAATTTTTAGCATCGTGGTATAGAGCAGCTGTACTTGAAATAGAAGATGATAGCTATTTTGTAACTTTCGTTGACTTTGGTAATAAAGAAGTAGTAAAATGTGAAGATATAAGAAAATTTCCTCCTAATTTAAAGAAAGTACCCATTTTAGGAGTAAACTGTAAATGTGTTGGTAAGTGGCATGAAAAGATATTTTTTCTTATTTTCATTTTATTTATTCTTCCTTATTGATGATTTTTTTTAACCATTTCCAATGTTTATACAAGTTAATTTGAACATCGACGAAGCTATAACATTTGAAGGCTTGCAGTTGTTTCTCTATTATGATGTACCAATTTAGTAGTGACATTTTTCAAAATCGGTAGAATTCAAATTTGACTGCTGCAAAAAGCCACAAATATGGATATACCGACTTTGTTTATTCATGAATTCACATAACACCATTGAACTCAATACATAACAATTATGATCAGCAACGGATCATGGATTCGTGTTGGGCAGGGAGTCCTGAGGGAATACTGTAACCCATGTACCATCTGTATGTCAAGGCCATAAGTACTAAATGGTTTCCTTTTTCTCTGATTCCTACTGACGACTGATCTGTTGAAAGATCTATTTGAAAAATACTTCACATCAATTTGTTTCTGCTTTACATGTATCCGCAACTATGCATACATAATTGAATCTGAGGTGCCCCCTGTCAAAAACAGGAGGGAATACTTAATAGGTATCGGAGAAAAAGGAAACCATTTAGTACTTATGGCCTTCACCTACAGAAGGCGCATGGGTTACAGGTTACAGTATTCCTCGGGACTCCCTGTCCATCATAGATCCATGATCAATTGCTGATCAAAATTTGTGTATTATGTATTGAGATCAATGGTGTTATGTGAATTCATGAATAAACAAAGTTAGCATATCCATATTTGTGACTTTGCAGCAGTAAAATTTGAATTCCGTTGATTTTGTCAAAAATATCACTACTAAATTAGTACATCATAATAGAGAAACAACTTCATGCCATCATTTATAGTGTTTTACAGTAATTTATCCAAAAATTTTAATCTATCAAAGTCCCTACATAAATCGACCGATTTTGTACGCCATTTACTGAAAAATTCGTCCATTATCTACCAACAAAAGATTCGCTATGGTTGACAACGCTGCTCAAATAGCAGATTTCTTTCTTAAGAATTAAAAAATATATATTTTTTATTAACAAAAGTGATGGAAATTTTGTCTTATTTGTCATGGATGTTTGGGAAAGCACAGATTAAATGTACATGGATTTTACTGTACGTAATATTTATCTCTCAAAAAATGTGGTCCCGTAAATTTTTATATCAACACAAGCAACACCTGTTCATAGAATTGTTAATTTTGAAATAGTAATGAGGGCTAACGTTTTCAGACACACCAGTTGGCGCCACTAGGTCGAGTAAGATCGTGTCAAAAGTTATTGTTAGGCACGGGAAAAGTTTATAGTGTTTTATTATAATTATTTCGTACACCAGCAAATAAAAAACCTTGTTAATTGTGCCTCAGTGTTGTGCAGTTCCCTTTTGTTCGGAAACAAAAGACGGACATATGCTTTCGAGAGACAAAACTCGTCCAAAGCAGTGGTTGATAGAGATAACTTTACTCCTTGAAACATTCGTGTGTTTGTAAGAAACATTTTAATCCTGACGATTATGCGTTACCAAAAGAGTCTACTACAGAAAATCGTGAGTAATAATCATGTACATTCGTTGTTTTCATTACGCTCATTCTTGATATATAACTTTAATGACATAAGACACTTTGATAAGTACAATAATTTCCCTACTGAGCAAGTAACTTACTATTTTCCCCTTCTGCCATCGTTGTGTTAAATGTTTTTCAGCTAATTTTTATAAACATTACTAAAAACTAGCGTTAAAAAGCCATAGTAAACATTAATATTCAGTGACATTGACCTTTCCGTACACTAGCACCTCTCGTGGTGAATTCAAGCGTGTTAACCCTCAGTGTGAACAAATGGTCCATTAACATATTTACAGTTTCGAAACTAACAAAATCTTAAACGATATAGAAATTTTGAGGTCCATATTTTTGAGTTATAATCATGGATATAACCTATCTGTGTATATTTAATCTATGTGGAAAGTCATAGAATTTGGTTAGTTGGAAATGTCAGAGTATTTAAAATAGTGTAACGGTCTACTTATTTGGGCTACCCTGTAGCAAGTGTCTTTTGTGCCACTCAGTATCACTCTCCAATTTATCAGACCTAAAGGTATGCAGCCAGTAATACTTTTGGTTATACTTTTGGTTTTGGCGTTTTTACTTACTTATTAGTTATTCTTATCCAGCTTTGGGACTAGAATAATTCCTTTAAATAATAGGTGGAACTTGTATGGGACTTTACAACAATAAAAAGAAAAGATTAAATTGTATTTATTTAAGGATTAAAATTTAAATTCAAATCTGTTAGTAACTTTTATCCAAGTAGTGGTATGCTGCAATTTTTTGTTTAAAAGAAAATAAAAAAAAACGAAATTCCTTCTTTTTTGGTATGAAGCAGCAGCCATGCTGAACAGAAATTGAATTTGGCTACTTTTATATTTTTAATAAGAGCCTAAAGAAGATCTAAGGTATTTATGTAATTAATTTTGGTATTCAAGTTTCATAATAAATTCTCAGTACATAATTTTAAGCTAAAAACAGTTTTTAGGCTCGTCACCCCGTACTCTTGAATGCTCGTCACCTCGTACTCTTGAATGCTCGTAACCTCGTATTCTTATATGCTCGTACCTTTGTACGTATTACATTTACTGCTCTGAGTTTCTAGAGCTACGTAACTAGTCAACCCGAGTCCACCATTATTTGATAGCGTGCAGCTGGCCCGGTGAAGAATATAATAGTCAACTTATATGTTTTATTCCAGTCTAAGGCCATATAATTTGTCAGCCAGAGAGTTCACTTTGATTTTGGTAGTGTATTCAGCTAGCAAATTAGTAGTTCAGCGAAATCTGTAAGTACGCTTTATTTTTACCACTTCCATTCCAACAAGGAGTACGTAATATCCAGAAGCACTTACCAAAGCTTGGTTCGATTGATTTCATTTGGTAAAAATAGCAATTTAACAGCTCCTGTGCATATCTAATATTTACTTCCTAATTCAATGAATTGTTAGCGATTTTACACCTGCATTGTTAATTAAGCTGGTATTGTATTTCTTGTAAGAAATTTAGTTTTAATGAAATAAATAAACATCACTTGGTCTTCTTGCCTGCGATATCTTATGTCACTCGAGAAACAGCTGTTTCTTGATTATTTACTCAGGTAGCTAAAATAAAGAAAAACATATCGATGCTTATCTTTTATGAAGACAGGTAATAGCTACTTACCACCTTATATTACAAAGTAGTAAACGTAGGTAATATTTATTATAAAGTATACAGTGAATTTTAATCTTCAAAGCTAATTTGTTATTAAGGAAAGTAATAGATGTGTTGATACTATGCATTTTGCCCATGCTTTGTTTAATCTAAGCTAGGTTAGGAATTGTAATATTTTGGCTGTCAAATGAATAGGGCGCTTACGCAAATGTTCAGCATACTCAAAGTTTATTAGCCATAAAGACTGGTGGTCAAGGAACCAACTTACCTTCTCTGTGTGTAATAAGTGTTACTTCATTTGTTTATATTGTTAACGTCACATATACCCCATCTTGTTATCCCTTTGAGGATATATTGTAATTTTTTTTTGTATATAGATTTACTAACCTCCTTTTTTTTTACTAACAATCATTTATATTTACATACATTTTAAAGTTTACATTATTTATATTTAACTTGATTTTTTTACCAAGTAAATGTTTGATCATCAATTAACTTTTGATTTCTTTATTTTGCCTCCTTCTTTTTTGTCAATTTAAAAATTGGCTGGCGCCCAGGGTAGTTTACCTATTGTGTCCTGACTACTAAAAAATCAGAATACTAATTAAATGCCCTTACCCACCCCGCTCCCGACTATAAAAGCTGCCGTGCTCGGGTGACGCTCTGTTTAACAACTAAGGGCGTCGCAATAGTCAAAAAAAAGTCCTGGAAATCAGGGAATTTGAATAAATTTCAATAAATCATGGTATTTGCATAACTCTCGCTTTGAAAATAAGATTTCAATTTTAATATTCAATTAATAAGAAAAAAATGCAGTGAAATTTGTCATGCGGTTAATTTTCCGAGAGCGCCCTGTACAAAATATTGAGTGAATGGCGATTCTTAAAGCCCTGTGCCAAATTTGTACTAGACTGATTGGGGGGTGTTGAAGTTATAAGCAGAATAGTAGTTTGCTTCTGCTTTTGCACCCTCGGAAAACAGAAAATGTTTCTTGGTTTTTTGTCCCTTGCATATGGTTAAAATTCACTCCCCTCTTTTAGAATCAACATGTACAAATAAATATATTGTCATTCGTAAATATTAGTTAAAATTTCCTAAAGTAATGAAATTTCGTGTCACATCATTTTAATCATGGAAAACCTGGAAAGGCATGGATTTGAATTTGTAACTTTTAGTGGGAAGCCTACGCACGCACGCGCGCTCACGCCATTTAGTAGGTGTTTGAAATTGCATCCAGTGTGAGTTGTTACGTGTTTTACACTAACAATTTATTTGTCAATAAAGTGATGAATTTTCCCATGAATTTCTTCAAGGATTTCTTCACAAAAGGATTTCGTTTTACACTAATCATGAAACTGATGAATTTCTTTGATTCTGTAGCCAATTTTCAAGTATTACCAATAACACAAATAAATAGTATTTTTTTGAGGTTGGGTGTTGGGTTATTTAGTGATGGCTCATTTTGTTGCTATTTTATAATAACAAAAATGCAAAACTACGCTGATTGTTACATTAATAATAATGCACTCAAATAGCAAAACAAGTAACAATACTACGTACTTCGAACTCACCATAACCTCACTTGTCACTTTTCACAGTTGGTACGCCCGGAATTCATGTAAAAATTTACGAACAATAGAACATGTTCTAATCCATCAATAAGTTCACAAAGAAATTCATGAATTTATTTGATATCAAATTTGGTACATTACACTTATCCAACTGCTTCATGCGATTTCATGAATTAATTCATGAAAAAAATTGTTGGTGTAAAACAGTTATTAAAGAAATGTGTCTTAATATTATCCCAATATTCAGTTTTCTTGTAGAGATTTGGAGGTAGCGATAAATGACATCAATTCCAGGGTTGACGTTAGGTGATGTGTAACTGCGTAAATATGTTCATGCATACAGCAAAACAAACGAGTCATGGCGAGCGGCGGGTATGCGCCGTTAACCGAATTTCAGCGTTACCCCACTCCACGGCTAGAGCAGAATAACAAATTTGTTATTCAGAAGAGTTACATATTAACTCTGTTTTTATAGTTATTTGTTAAATTATGTTGTTTTTATATGTAAATATCAAATAATTACTCTTATTAACCACTGTTAACTTATGAAAACAATGTAGTGATTGGATAATCAGTAGTATTTCTTTATGTAAGTATTTTGTTTGCATTGACATTAATTTATTATAATTTACACGACGCTGGTATTCTACCTCATTTTGTCTCACCAATTATCTTTGAGTAGGTGAGTAAGGCGTAACGATATCTGCGCGACCGCTCGCCATCACTCGTCTGTTTTACAGTATATGACACAATATCTTACCTTGTGGTTATTTTGACGAATTCGCTGACATCCAAAGTTAATACGAAGAGGGCTGAATGTATTGGTGAATGTAACACCAACTCACAAATTTTCAACTAGCGATCACAAGAGTAAAAGTATATTAATACTCCCACTAAAACATTTTCCACCTTCCAACTGCAAGCATTGATGATTTCATCCACGCTAATCCAGACTTATTTGTCATTCAGCTCAGAATTTTTTGTTTAATATTATCAAATCTCTGTATTTATTTCTTAGTATCGTTTCCGATGGCACCTGAAGATTGCTATACTACCCATTAATACACTTTTGCCAAAATTGTCTAAATAATGGATTATCTAGTTTCGTTCACTTTATATTACACCCAACCATTATTTATACTAAATCTAAGGTAACATTTGTTTCCCTGTCACTATCAATAATACAACCACTTATACTTTTTATGACTATCTGAAGAAATGTGTCTCTTAATGTTTGCTTTGACGATGCACGATAGCATATTTTTATAACTTATGCAATATAATTTTGTGCTGTTAAATTGCTACTGCGGGAAATGATTAACCCACAAGTTCGCTTTATACTCCAAAGGAATTGAACAAGACATTTTAAAAAAGTTACACTTCGTTGTCTTTAATTTCACACTGTTTATGTATCTACATGTTATTCACATGGACGTTTTATAAAAGTATGTATTTAAAGTATATTCATTTTCATCATGGGGCAGTGGGCGTAAACGTGATATCCAAGCGACGCGATTCTCTTATCAGTGCATTCGCATTGCTGTTGGACAGTAACGATAATTTTCCCGGCAATATGACGATCATTAAGTAATTGTTTTCCATAGCTGCAAGCTGTCCAGTTACCTGATAAAAATCTGTAATTTTTTGTTCCCATTTTTATAAATAAAATAGATCTATTATTGTATAGTACATGAGAATATTTCATAATTTCATATTACTTGAAAATGTTTCGTTAGGTATTTATACTATAATATTATATCTCCACAAAAGTCGTCTCTGAAATTTATTGCTACCTTCCGATCTCTATTTATATTACATTTTCTAATTGAAATACTACCTGGAATTTTTGAAAACTTCCCATCTCGAATCATACCTGTTTAATAATTTTATTTTAATTTAGGTATTCCAGATACCCCAGAAGTTGTTAAACAGTTAAAGGAGCTCATTCGGGAAGGAGACCAGGTGGAAGTAATTGTCAAAGGGCTTAGTGATTTGACATATGAGATAGAAATACCTGATTTATATCAAAAGTTAAAGTCAGATTAGTTTTGAATTATATCGAGGACATTTCATGAAGATATACATTTTTTTGACATTGCCTAGTAGGTACTAATTTTTTTTAATTTTTACGCGAATGTAGCAACATTTACAACCACTTCGCCGCAGACACAATTTACTAGTGCAATACCTAAATTTAAAACCCAATTTTAAATCGACCAGCTAATTGTGTTTGCCGCTAAATTGATTGTAATGTAACTTTATAGAATATCTTAAATGTTGAGCATGAGCAGTTAACGAAACACTTGTTTTATAAGTTTGTTTACTATTTACTATGGTTTGAAAATATGTGATGTAGAAACCTAACAAATATTAAGTTTATACTAGTGTTGCAAAAGGAGGTAATTAAGAATTGGTTTAAATATAAGTGGTAAAACATGTCATGCCTATTCACAAAAAAGATCAAATCGCCGCCTTTAATCTACACAAAAGGCATAGTGTAAATTTCCAAAATTTTTTTGGTAGCATGTTTGGAAGATTTCCTAGTCTCATTTGAACAACCGTATGCTTAAAAAATAAGTGGAAAGCAATCTCACTTTGACACATTTTTCTTGTGTCGAAAAAAATTATTTTTGTCAATTGGTTATTTGGATATTTTGTGGTGTCTTAAAAAAAAATACCAACTAGAGTTGTAAATGACATTTTTGACTGGTCAATTGAACAGGCCAAAAAAGTCGTCGGTCGTGAAAAACAAATTTTTGGCCACAAATAGCCAAAAATGAAAATTTGTCTTCATGCCTTAAATTTGGACTTCTGAGCTTTAAGTTCAGTTTATAAACTAAGCCATAGTAGATGCTGTGGCATTATGAGGATTAGAAAATCAGTGTAAATAAATTGCAGTGGATTTACCAAAGACTAGCCAATGAAAATGTAGATTTTAATATCGATAAAGTAGGTCCCAGATCAATGTCTAACAGGACGATAACGGTTTATAAATCGTAAACTATAGTAATTTGAACTACCATTGCAACTTCAACTAAAAAATACTGCAGACTAGTTTGTAAATCCGGATTTACTCATAAGTTAAGCACAAATGTGAAAAAAAATCATTGTTTTCTCAACACCGAATAAAAATGTCGAATCAAATTTGTTTTTTAAATATGTCAACACTAATCTAATACAGGATTTATTTTATACCTATGTATTTGGCATTAAAGTACTTATCTTGAATAGGTCAATTCAAATTCGACTGAATTGTATTTGTCCATAATTAAAACATTTTTGATTGGTTAAATTTACAACACTAATGGTACCATTGCCTTTTGTGTTGACAAATATGGCTGATAGTTTTATGGTTAATTTTTTTACCAAATATTTGCAACATTAGTTTTTATACCAATACAGTTGCGGCTGGTGAAACTAAGTTACTCTATATCTTAGTTTGAAATTTGCCAATTTAAAAATTGGTCTAAATTAAAATTTCTAAAATTCAATTCTAAATACAAATTTATAAAAAGTGAAAATTTTTTCATGAAATTTGAAATCTATCGAGAAATGTTCCTCCTGATTATGAAAAAAAAATAGTTTATTAATATTTTACAGATTATTAAAGAAATAATTTTGAGGGGTGATCATTTTTGCAACTTTCCTTTCACAAATTTCAATCACAATTTTTTTTCACAGAACTCATTTAGTCTGGATAGTTATGCATAAAGTATCACTTGGATCCCATGCTCCAATACATAACCCAAATTTCACCAGTTGCCCCTGTACAAATGTGAAATTTATTTTTATCATATTAAATTGCTTACAACATATATTGTTATGCAATTATCTCATCCTAAATTTTAAACTGGAGTAAAAGTTTGATTATAATTTTAATAAAAACAAGTAGTAATCAATCGATCCTAAACTTATTAAAATAGGATGTCTTTTTTTTTTCCAATATTAAACATGTTACTCATCGACAAATCAATAATATTTCATTATGCGGAATAATTTGTATACCTATAGAAAAACTATTGTAAATTGCTAAGTGAATACTTTTAGTTTTTTTCCAAGTATTGATAGCTTTATGGCATTTTCGTGTATTTATTGTGCTACCCATTTTATTTCCGTTTTAAGTCTTATTGTTTTTCCATTTTTAATTAGATTTAGAATCATACATCATGAATAGGTTGTGTTTTTTCCTGAATTTAGGAGAATATGAATTATGAAAGTTGTACATTCATGTTGGTAAAGAACGTAATCATGTTTATTTTTATTTTTATAATAAATCTAAGAATCACAAGGTAGTTTTATTTTTTTTGATTGAAATATCTTGCTTTTTTTATTTCGTAATGAATTTTATAGATAATATTGCATCAAGTGAAAAGGTAAAGGAAAACATTTTTTGACTTGTAACATGGTTTTTAAATATTCCATTTCCTAATTTCGAGGTTTTTTTTTATCCAGCACTAGACAGTCCTGTGGTTTCTCAATTTTACATGAGTCTTATCAACAAATTAAACTACAGGCACTCCCTACATCCTGCAGGATTAGTGGCTGTGGATTCCAGAATCATGTGCCCTAAGCAGACGGAGAAAACCCTAGAATAACCACTCTCTACATTTGGCCTGCCAACAAAAAAGGAACTTATTTTAAATTAATTTTTCATGGTATGAGTTTTAAAAGATCAACTACAAAAAATCGAAATTTGAAATTTGTCATAAAAATGTCCTCTGTTCTACGAAAATGTATTTTGCAAATAAGCTAAAAGAATAACCTGAGTAGGCACACCATTTTTGCAACTATTTTTTTCTCAAATTTAAATCGCAATTTTTTTTGCAAAACTTCATTTAGTCGATTACCCTACCTTAAAGTATCGCTTGGAATCGATCGATAATAAATTTCACCAGATCGATATCGGACAGAATTCAGGGTAAGTATTTAAGGGACAAATTTTTTAGCATGTGGTGAGATTAAAACAAGAAATGTCCCAAAAAAAAAAATCGGTTTGTTTTCAATAAAAAAATTTTAAAATTCTGATTTAGATATTATCAAAAATTAAAATTATTCAACAATATTTTCCATTGAAATGTTTTCTTTTAATATGAAATTTGGGAGACATCGGATAAAGAAACAAATGAAAATAAATTGATAATCCTAGATTACAAAGGAGTTCAGTCCAAATTAAGCTGATCCTAAATGTTAATAATAAGTAACTGACTGGTTTCTGTTTTCTGAAAATATTTTTTGTGTATAAAGTATTTCTATTATGCTAAAGAAAAAAATATTTTAAACATGCCTTGCTAAGGAAAACACCTATATTCTTAAATGTCTCCAGACATCTCGTGCGGGAGGGGGCTACACATTTAGGCAACTGACACCCAGTATCTGAGTATGCTATATTTCTTCTTTAGAAAAAATCCCAGCATTCTCAAGTATCTTTACTGCTTGACCACAATGCCGCTAACGGAAAGAGCTTGGGCTAAAATTTAAGTTGAGTCTGATCAATTATCATCGGCCTAACAGTTCCTGAATCTTTTGTATAAGACATGATAATTATCATTTTGCACTGGCTGGCTGTCAGATATAGCTTTTGTATGTATATAGGTACTCGTATATTCGCAATGATGAAAATTGTGTGAAATATTCCAAAAAATTATTTCAAGGTATTTTAATTTTGTACGCTTTGTTACATTTTTTTCCATTTCAAATGCCAAATAATTTAAGTGGTTAGGATTTATTAGTTGGAATAGAATGCATACAATTTAGGCAGCACTGGCGCAACTTGTCAAACTTGATGGAAAATTTTTCATTTAAAAAATCACTGGGAAAACTTGATGGAAAATATCACCAAAACAAGAAAGAAACTGGCTGTGGGTCTGGAAATGCTTTGTTTTCAAGATAGGCATTAAAAATAAGTCTCAAAAACATGTATGTTTATAGAATTTTTTTTTTTTCAAAGCGGATGAGAGAAAACAAAATTTAGAACAGATTCTAAGTAAGTCACTAAATATAATCTGGTAATTTTGAATTTAAACACCATGTCTTGAAAATGAAATATTTTTGAAAATTTTAATTTACCATGATTATTGATTGACATGTAAATACATAATTGGTTTACAGAAAATTATTTTTTGATTTTGATTTCAGGTGTTAAACAAATTCAACTGCAAAATTTAGTATTACTAAAATTTTTTTATCCAGTTAAAAGAAAGTTAACACTTTATGACTATAACAGTAACTAATTGACATTATATTATTTCAGTAATAAATAAATTTACTTTGTCAATCAACAACATTTTGTGAAACAACTGTTAAAACACTGTTTCAAGTCGGAGACAAAAACAATCGATTAATATAATCATATCTTGGTCGATAGCTATTTGGTTAATCCAATAAAATACTTCTATTATTATTCATATCTTAATGTTGCAGTGTTTATTTAATGTCATTGTTATTGTTAATAATATCAACATGATTACTTATTATCCTTTCACAAGAAATAAGAAACTTCTGTCCTAAGAAAACAATGTCTAAACACAAACGCAAATGGAAAGAACGATTTCTTTTTAATGCGTGTATCTAATAGATATTTAATATCCATAATTATTTCATTGGCGATTCTTTTGTCAGAGGCTGCAGAGACTGCAATAAATTTAGTTCAGATAATTTGTATTACTAGAAATTATGTATATATTTATCATTATAATCAACTGACGAAAGTAAAATAAATATATTGCTTATAGTAACTAAGTTAACACTTAGTCTAAGAAAAAAATAGCAGTCATGTATGTGACAGAAAGAGACTTATACATTGCTATTGCATTTTTGTACGTTGTGTTTGAGAAGTAACGATGGCACACCTCATTATACCTCTTCCTTTTCTACACTTAGTTTATTTATTGTAGATATGACACCTCAATGATTCAAATGTTTGTGCAAACATACTGCAAATTATGCACATGCCATTGATGTGTTATTGACGTCTACACTCCACACCTAGTACATGAGCAGGATTGAAGCGTGTGAGATGTGGCTAATCACAATGACTTCTGCTCATATTAATTTGATAACAGAAAGTATTCAGTACTTATTTTTAATTTATTACATATAAATTAACAGACCTTTTTCGATCGTACAAAACCTACATTTAGTTTATTGCTTTCTTACTTAATTTTAGGTATTTCGTATGGGTTTAATTAAGGAAAATTTGTTTTAGACTTTTCATTAATTAAGCACACAACCCTTGCCTAAAATAGCATAGCTTCTGTGTATATGCTGATAAATAAACTACTAGAAGACGAGACAAGATCACCAAGATTTACTTGAGTAACCATTAAATTACTGACTGCGACTACCGTTGCTTAACTTTTGTATCGAAACACAAGTATGTGAATGCAGATCTATGCTTGAACCTAATAAAGTACTAATCTTCTAAAAAGATGACAATACAGCTTATATTTGTAACATGATGGTACCCACCGTTAATATACAGATGTATGCTTCTTCACCATTTTAATTAATTACACGAGTACATAATGTGTTGTATTTTGTAAGGAATTGATAATATACAATAAAATAGCATGAGGAAGTTATTAATTAATTCTAAAAAAAAATCGTGTACCAACCATTACATTTCACGATATTCTCATTTTATTAGTTGTACGAGAGTTGTATGTAAGTCTGTCACTGGAATGCGGTCTTTGGTAATCACAATAACTACTTATTGACTACCAATTTGGTAAGTGTACAGTGTGGAGGTAAAGCAATGTAGAAGTGCTTCAAGAAAACTGATAAATCTTCAAAAATGGCATCAGGAGACCATGGGCTGGACCAAGTCGATGATGAGGAGATGATCTGTTTACGTCATCATCTTGAAAAATATGTAAAACTATGGATTCTGTATATCTACAATGCAAGCAAATAGGCCAATGTTAAGTAAATAAAAAAAAGGAAATTATTGTTTTGATTATAAGTTTTTCATAAAATTAAATTTAATTAATTTAGATGAGTATAAATTTGCCTTTGTTCAAAAATTGTACGCCATAGAGTGTTATTAATATTATTAATAGTGTTTTTTTTTACTCAACTGTTATTGAGAAGAAACAAGCAGGTAAGTTCTGATTACTCGTTGATGTTAATTTGCTGAAAATGTTAAAGTCCAAAAGCTCAGTGGTATATCAATTTTTTGGGAGAAAACATCAACCAAGAAACTCACCTGGAAGCCTCTGTTGAAAGTTGGAATCGAAAAAAGAAATCTCCAAAATGAAGTAGTTAAGGACAAAACTTCATTTGAGCTTTTCGTCACAAAATAGGTTCAGCAGGAATCATTTTCTGAATTTTCTCAAAGTACTTAAGGATCACCCCATATATGTTTAAAGTTAAAATTTTCTGCCAAATTATCTAGCAGCATAAAATATTTTACATACTCTAAACAAAATGTTTTCAAAAAAAGTAGAAGAAACTCTTCTATTCTGAATCTAACGAGATAATAATAAAATAATATATGATTATAATATAAAATTTGAGGAATGTATTATTATGAGGTAAAATTAATAAGCGCGTTTCAGTAAATTAAAGTTTTTCTTTAAGCAAGTTAATAGACATTAATTTGAAAAGGTTTAATAATGTTGCGATTATTTATAAGAAAGGAATATTTCAAAGAAGTCCCAATTAATTTAAATATAAGCGGGGCTGGTAGGTATTACAGTTAGTTGCCTGAAAAGGTGAAAAACCGGTTTAATTCTATCGCTACAGATGTCTCCACCGGCGATTTGAGAGAAGCTGTGCAGTGACAAAATGGCAATGAAATGTTGGTGTAAGAGCTCGACTTTGTGATGTGTTTTCGATACAATTTTTGACAAAATTCATGTGTTTCGTGAGTAAATATGCGGTGTTTTTAACATTTAACATAAAGTGAGTTATACAAATAAATGTGTGAGTGTAATTTATGACAGTTTCTGGTGTTTCTTTTCCAATTATGTACCATATACTTTTAACAATAGGTAAGCCATGTCTTATCAATCACCTTTGTATATTTTTTATGAATTATAATTTGATTTATTGATCAAATGTTGCTAAATTATTTAAACGCACTACCCTGTTGTTATACCAGGGGAACGGTACTCTCTATGATATCGGTTTTATTTATTATTAAAGAAATTTATTTACCAAAAAGTGCCAGTGAAAACTGCACAATTTTTTAGTAGGTATGTATATTATTACGAGGAATATAAAAATTTTATGCATTAATCATTTTATCTACTGTAGGGGTTGTTTATTGCCACCGAGATTGCCACATGCCGTTGGATAAAATCAATTTTCATTAATATTTGCTTCATTTTAATTGAAGTTTTATCAGTTCACGTTTCATTAACCCTCTTACTCGCTCTTCCATTCCTCTTCATAACATTGTATTTTTCCAATAAAACATGTTTTCTTTATTTGTCTTGTAATAACGGGATATACATATGCAATTCAAAAATATTTTCCAAACGCAAACAAAAGAATGTTATAAAAAAGAAATATTGAAATATTTTATCCGAAATCGCTTTGTAACCGGTTATTATATTGGAAGTGTGAGTTTATATGTGGTGTTCGAGAGAATGTAATATTTTATTGAACAATATAGATAATATTCTTTCTAAAGACTGCAAAAATGTACGCAAAAATTTAAATCAAACATGAGTTTTGTACAATGGGTTACAACTCTATGGTTTGCTTATTCAATTTGCTTTGTTTTGTTTTAAAATGTGGTTTTATACTAATTTTTCTAAAAATATGTGTGAGAGCCGCATGGTTTTATTTTTCTTTTGTTTTTGTCGGTATGTTTTAATTCCGGGGAATTACCTAGTGTTTTGTTTATCATTATTTATAAAAAAATAAATATTTGTTGCTTGGAAGGAAATTGATAAAGCGATAAAAAATGTGCAGATTAAAAATAAATATTTGGTGTCGTTGTAGGTACACGTTTGTAAAGAATGTAAAATTTTAAACAAATAAATACATCCTAGGTATATTTATAATTTATAACACAGATTTGCAGTAATTACTCCGTTATCAGTGTTATCATCACCTACCTAGTAGTTATGTAGTAATAGGGTGTCAGTTTTATCATTTCAGACTTAATCTGTTAATCTGCTAGTGTGTAAATGATATCTAGATATACTACAAATAATCTTTGCTACAAAGTAATAGAAGTAGGTATTTAGTTAAAAAGTAGGTCTATTTTCCAATAGAAACGGAAGAATACTTTTTAACGCTCTCCAATTTGTTTTGGTTCCTTTGCAGATGAGATGTAAATGGCTCCACAGATTGTTTTTCAACATAGCTATCTACTGATTGAAATCATCATTCGTTCAAAGTTCTGTTTTGAAAAGCTCAGATTTATTGTTTTACCTACTATATTTTAGATTACTCATGGATGAGATTACACTGAAATTGTACCTCTACTGAATATGGTATTTTGTATTAATTTTGAACTTCATCAAGTAACTTATTTTGCGCCTTTTGAGAAATTGACTTAATAGGAGTCGGAATAGTATAATTAATTAATGACTTAAAAAATAATACAAATGTCAACAATACTAAATCTGGCATACCGGAAGGCATTTGGGACGAGTTTTAAACATGATATAAAACTTTTAAATGAGAAAAATTCCTCAGTGTTCAACGAATGTCGTTATTTTGATCATTTACATTTTAATGTCTATGAATGTGATGTTTTAATAATAATTAATTACATTAAAATAATTAAAATACGTATTTATTATTTATACTGTTTGTATCAAAATTTATACCTATTTCCTTTATTAGGTACTTATGGAAATCTATTTGGAGGTGGGTTCTAATAGAAGAGATTATTTCTAGTTAAAAATGTTTAATACGGACAGTGGGTGCTCTTACGTATTTAATGTATTGTTTATTCGCTGTTATATGCTATGTATACGTATGTAGATATCAAAAGCAATTTTCTTTTGTTGAAGTTATTTACATAAAATAAATCCGTAGAAAAAAAGGTGTACCGAAGTGTGTATATGTACATCGGGTGGTTGTTCATAAATAAATAAATTAAATAAGTGGTTTTTAAATAAATATACATAGGTATTTATCCTTTTTTACAGTCGTTACTCACTTTTCATACATTTATTTTGCTCGTTCAGCATTTCTCGATACTTATTTATTTCAGTCTTCATGCTTACACGAGTACTTACATACTGATTTTTTTTGCAAACTGAGTTTGACTGGGTCTACCCACAGCTCGCCAAAATTATAATTAATTTCGATCCCGTTTTGTTAATATTTTAGGGTATTCTCTCTATTTGAAGGTAATCGCGGGTATTCCACCTTTTCCGATAAGACCTTTTGAGGTCAGCCACTGCCAAAAAATGTTCAGTTTTTCCCTGGCATTTTTTATTTCTGTAGTATTCCCACGTACATATACCCATTACCACACGTGGTAATGGTATACCGCAGTATGAATTTACAGCTACGTCTATTTCCCAGATAGCACAGGTACATACCAAAAACGTCTTAGGGACGTGTGCCTAGGACATTCGGCACGTCTTAAAGACGACCATTTTAAGACGTAAGACATACAGAAGATGTCTTGGGGACGTTCATTGTTACAAATCGGTATGTCTTTGGGACGTCTTGTTCTGATCCATTTTAGATCAAAACAAGACCTTCATAGGATATTAAGTATTAGGATGTTCTCAAGTTGATAAAAAATTGGTCTATTAACAATGACATCAGTGGCGGCTGGTGAAATGTAGGCTGACATATCTTATTATTGCAGCATGGTACCCAAGCGGTACTTTAAGGCATTACTATCAAGACTAAATGAAGAAGTTTTGCAGAAGAAAAATTGCGATTGAAATTTGCGAAAAAAAGTTAAAAAATTGTGTAGAAAGTTATGTATTATTAATTCTGTTGATTTTTTTTATAGTTCTAAATATGTTAATAAGCAGAAATTTAGTTACATACAGTTGCTATAATTAATTTAAATTAATTAGTTTAAATATTATAATACTTGAATTTTATTTTTGTTTCATTTAGAACTGAACCCTGTTGAATTTTATGCAATGCAATTCTTATTTCACACAAAGAATTACCAATTTGGATGGAAAATGTATTATGTAAATGTAACCAGAATGAAAAGAACTGGGGTCCTAATTTGGACATACAAAAACGTACATTTTTTTACTTCCTAAAGATGTACCACTTTGGACGTCTTGAAGACGTCCATATTAAGTTAAGACGTTCAGACCAAATAAGGATCAAAATTGGACGTCTCTGGGACGTTGTTTGCTATGTGGGTGTAAATCAGTACGAATTCATCAAGTAATCAAATCGATTTGAATACGCTTCCCGAACTGAAAACATGAAAACAGCTATTGAGTTCGATTTGAGTCTCAAGGTCGATTCGGTTTTTTCTGGGATCGTATCGGGATTTAACTAAATGAAAACGGGTATCCTATTGAATCTAGACATGCGCACTGTCAACTCTGAAGTTTGTTTTATAAATAATAAATCCTGACTTATTCAAACTTTCCATTTTGTGGCTGTGGCTGTTAAATTTTATTTAAAATAAAAATATCTAGTCATAAATTATAGTTTCCAACAAACCAAAAACATCAGCTGATAAATGTCACTTGCCTCGAGATGACAGTTAACAGCTGGTAAATGTCAAAATTACAAAACAAAATTTCAAATCATTTTAGATACTGTTCATGAAAACGTTGACCGGTATTGGACTGAGTTCGATTTCAATATTCCCTGAAAACGTACCAAACGACCGAAGGGCGTCGATATCCATAGATCTGTTCGCCGGTGGCCAATATTTACTCTAAACAAGACATTTTTAACTGATTTTTGTTTGCTAGTTTACTACAACGTCATCAGGACATCATATTTTACTAAAAACTAAAAATTTTTACTCTTGCTCCAGGCGAGGAGTAAATATAAAGGAGGAAGGCTGTTCACTAGTTGCCATTTCCAGCGAGTTCAAAGTTGAACAATTTGCTTGATGACGTCATACTTAGAGTAAAAATCACAACTTATAGTAACACCGGCGAACATACCTCATGTGTGTTTTCGGTGATGGAGCAATCTTATAATTGAAACAGGTTAGCTCAAAGAGTATTATATAAGTGTACATCATTTTAATTCCATCGAGCCAATTTTAAAGTCGGCTGTGATATAGCTATTCTGTTTCAATAATCATTTAGTCACACCCATCGCCACAAATAACACATTTGTAGTATTTTATTTGCACCGATGGCCAGTTCACTCGATCACATCTGATCTGGTTAGAAGTGACCTGCACGAGTCGCAAATAAAACTGCCTTTCCTAAGACCTCTATTAATTTTATGTTATGAAATGTAGTAATTGCCAAAACGATATTTTTTGTTCGACATGCAAAACCTGATTATATGGTCAACCGTTCGCCACTTTTCTTACCCCACTACAATATTGATCTAAAGATCGTGGTTCTTTCATCCGGGGTGGAGCAGCATCGGCAAGGGGGAACTGACTTGGTCACTTTTGATTTCAGATCAGTTGTAAATAAATGTAGTTAGTATTTTATTTGCACCGATGGTCAATACACTTGATCACATTTGATCTGGTTAGAACTGAATGCACGAGTCGCAAATAAAATGTGCACAAGCTCGGATGTAGGACTCGCATGCGTATTTGGGAGGCACACGTTTATTTTATATGTTTATGTTTTATCGGTTTTACGTAGGTTCTTATAAAAAATCCTGAAAAAAATGAAAACAGATGATCCAGAAACCAACTTGACATTTTCCTTTTTCCTTTCCTAAGACCTCCATTATTTTTATATTATGAAATATAATAATTGCACAAACGAAATTTTTTTTTATGAAAAATATGCAAATTTATTGTTGTGATATGCAAGACCTGATATACGGTCAACCGTTTGCCGCTTTTCTTACCCCACTCTATTACTGATCTAAAGATCACATGTGATTCTTTCATCCGGGGTGGAGCAGCATCGGCAAGAGGGGGAACTGACTTGGTCACTTTTGATTTCAGATCAGTTGTAAATAAAACAGCTGACCTAATTGATCTAGATCAGAAGTGACCTGATTCACAGTGCAAATAAAATACTACTAAAACATGTAAATAACTGACCTAATCGATCTAGATCAGAAGTGACCTGATCCACAGTGCAAATAAAATACTAGGTACTAGTGATTCAAGCAGCCTCCGGTCATTTAAAGTAAACGTAGCTGTACTGCGTACGTGCATACTAAGAAGTATTTCTTTGTGTCAAAGTATTTTGAAAGAGTCCTTCGATGACAATATCTCTATATTGTATATGTAGACTTATTTGTTTATATCATTTCAAATCTTTCTGGAGTACCCTCGGGGTCGGGGAGTATCTATTCGGACGGATCAATAATTTAACATTAAAAATATTAATTTATATATCTGACTTTGACTATAATACCTACCATTGTTTATTTATTTTAATACAATTGTTTTAAACTCTCTATGAATGCCTCTATCTGCCTACTGTTAATAAAAATTTCCCTCGAAATTTCCTCTATTTTAATTAGAATCACGACAGAAATAAACTTGAAATCATCAGAATTTCGAGCAGATTATTTCTCGAGTTTATTATCAGTGTGTAATAGGAATGATATAATTCAAGCCTAACATAGTTAGAATTTTCATGATAAAAATACGAGTAAAAATACAACATTAAACCGTCTACTAACTGTCTGCTTACAACATTTGCACTATTGCCGGAACTTGACTAGGTAGTTAAAAATAAATTGGGTACAACTTGGCAGGTACTCAAAATCGGCGATTAACCTAAGAGTGACGCATATTAATATATTAATATAGATATATTAATATTGATATTAAATTGGATTGTGCAAAATATCCTTATTCTAATCTGTTTTTTCATAACTTGAATGTAGGTACATGTACAGTTTATATCAAACTTATTTGCAATATAAAGAACATCGGCTTCTTTGATCCCTTTGCCGCCGTCAAAGAAGCCGACGTTTTTTATGTTGCAAATAAGTTTGAAATAAACTATAAATTTTTATTCTGACGTTGACAACATTTTATATTGGCGGTGACTATTGATTGTTTTGGATAATCAATTATAAAATTACGAGTAAAATTATTTATGATTACCTGTAGTCAATTTTCAACATTAATGCAATTTGAGCAGCCCTTGAAAAATTTTAAATTCAACAGCCCACTATTGGTTCAATATTATTTATGTACCGAAGTAGGTATAGTTTATTTCAAACTTATTTGCAACATAAAAAATGTCGGATTCTTTGATAGAGGTAAAAGGATCAAAGAAGCCGACGTTTTTTTATGTTGCAAATTGTGAAAATTGAAAGTGATATCTCGAGTGATACAAATCATCGACCCAATTAGGACAATGAGGTATAAGAAAGTTCCTGTCAGCTACTTAATAGGTACCTCGAGTAATAGGTACATAACAAAAATATGCCTCATTCGATCTAACATAGTCTTGGTCTAAGCCTTCGTAATAATTGAAAATTGTCGAAATCGACTCTGTTGAACTATAGATACCTCGAGGAGTAAATCATAAGTCGAAATTTGTACACTGATTTCTATTTGAACAAAATTTTCAAGTATTTCCTCTGAATTACCTACGTTATTACTTGTATTTCTTTGTATTTCTAAGAAATACCATGTATTTCAATATATTACCAAATATTTCCAATATTACTAAATATTTCTAATTCGAGTTCTACATATGCATATATTGCCATGTACTTTCAAAAATTTTAGTAGTTTTAGTTATTCTTCCTATACAAATAAAACCACGACGGGGCGAACACGGTCACGCATCAGCTGAGCTGAATCGCACTTACCGATTCGAGACTGTGGATCCCCCTCCGCTGCTAATGGTCAAACGTGAATGACACATACCACTGGCCATGTTCGCACCTTCGTGGTTTTATCTGTATAGGTTTATGGTTTAATACCTAGTGAAAACGTCTACATAATAAACTCGACTTGGTTTCCTAGATTTCAGAGTTACTTACAATAATTCTTGGGTGTGACTCGGAAGGCGGTTAAATCACATTTTAAACATACATTTATGTTATACAGAAGTATTTGCAACAATAGGTAACATGGCAAACATAAAGTTGAGAAGTGAAAACTACAGTTCAAAATCTCAAACTATTTTCGCGATACAAACTGAATTTTTGATACATGACAAATAATAATGGGATACACCCTGTATCTAACTTGCATTGGACACATTCTTTTATATTAGTTACAGGATAATTTGTGACATCCTGCATGAACAGGTTATCAACAGGGATTTTATCAAAAACTTATAAACAGCTTATATGAAGTTTCTTATAGTTCAGTTTTGAAAATCAAAAGATATACAAATTGTGTACTGAATCATTAGACATGGGGGTCTCTTAAATGGCAACGTTATAATGTAGTTTATTGCAAATTTATTTACAACAAAAAATGTCTGCTTCTTTGATCCCTTTATCGCCGTCAAAGAAGCCGACGTTTTTTATGTTGCAAATAAGTTTGAAATAAACTATAAACTAGAGGCTCGTCAGCGTAAGCATTTGGGCTGGGATATCCACCTCCTGGTAAAGTTACCGAACAGATAAATTTGAGAATAAAATTGTTAAACCAGTAAAGTAATAGTTATTATTTATCTATTTTTGCAGGACAGTTATTCCATATGAGAATATACTTTGCTGTGATCAGTTTTTGCAGAAGTAGATACGTAATAATTAATAATTCTGTTTGGTAACTAACAACCGCTCTACCAGAAGATGGATATGCCGGGCCTAAGAATATCAGAGAATTTATATTCCATCTAGCTATCATGCGGTCAATAGTGACTGTCGCAATACGATGACAATTTTCCGTTTTCCTTGGTACTTCTAATATTTTAATACACATACTTACTGTAAAAGCACAGAGGAGGGTCTGTGGTAAGCTTGCATCGACTTTGGGACACTAACAAATAATCGAATTTATGTAATTAAAACGGAGATGAAAACATTTAAACTAAAAGTTTGCCAAATATTTTCTGAACGTACCTAGGTAAAAGACGTGCTATAGAACCTAAAAACTTAAAAATTTACTCAATGTTGCAAGTAGAAACAAGTTTGTTGTTTGAAGGTTATAAATATGAAATTTACATTTTTTAGAATAATGTACTAGATCAGTGTAGAATATTGCACATTATTTGTAATGACCAAGTGGAAATTTTTTAATTATTTTAATAACGTCTAACATAAAAATAGTCAACCCGTTTTTTTATTAATAAAATAAAAGTTCATTTCAAATCATAGCTTGGTTGGTATTGGTGTAATTGTACGGGTGGTATTTGATGATATAAGGGTACAGATACACCAAAAGGGCAAACGAGAGCGAGCATGAGCGAGCGAGAATTCCTTATGTTTAATCGTTTGCTGTGTACAACTTTTCGAAATTGAGTGAAATAATGATTTAATTTTAAAGTTGATGGAAGTCTATAGACAAAAAAAATATTATGATACGAAAGATGTATTTTTTTAAAAAGGAAGACGCTTGGGAAAAAATAGAAAGATAATTCACCATAATTACTTGCTCGCAATTCTACGGATCATCATCGAACGCGAGGAAATTCGCTTCAGTAAATGACACACGTCTATTCATAATTTACTTATTTAAAATACCAACTTTTGGGCTAATTAAATTTGTAAAATTTTTATGATATGCTATAAAATAATCAATTTTCAAGATTACAGTCAATTAAAATGATTATACGAATATATTAATTAAATCATTCACCCTCGCAATCACCTGTGGTATTTTAGTGCCGTTTTACTTGTCTGAATTGAATGCGCTAGTTCTCTAACAAATATGTCATTATTTAATCGGCAAAATTCTTTATTTGAAGTTATTTCTCATCTTTACTCTCATTTTACAAATAAATAAAATGGCCACTAAAATCATATTGAAATCATATTTATAATAAACTGTTTTACATATTATTTTTTGTAATTTTCATTGCTGTTCAACTATCATTTTAAACTTATACCTATGAATGTCAATTTATACCTACCAATTATTATTTGCTAAGACATAGATACACTATAAAAATCACAGATAGTATTTAAGAGCGAGAGCACTTGCTCTAACAGTGGTTTGAAATCAATATCAGTTTTTATCGGTTTTAGGTATTTCTCTGCGTATTTCTATAATATTTCTTGGTATTACCAAAATATTTCTATATTACTAGGTATTTTTGCATATTACTACTATGTATTACTAAGTATTATTATGTATTACTATGTAATACTACCCATTACTAGGTAATTTATGGCATTTCTTGTATTACTGGTAATAATTTGAGAAAAATGGACATAGATACACTTTAAATAATCACATTTAGCATTCAAGAGTGAGCACTTGCTCAAACAGTAATTTGAAATCAGTATCAGTTTTTATCGGTTTTAGGTATTTCTCTGGGCAGTTCTATAATATTTCTTGGTATTACCAAAGTATTTCTGTATTACAAAGTATTTTTGCATATTACTAGGTATTAATACTATGTATTACTAAGTATTACTATGTATTACTATGTAATTACTACTACCCATTACTAGGTAATTCTTGGAATTTCTTGTATTACTGGTAATAATTTGAGAAAAATGTACACTAATTTTTTCAGTGGTTGACCCCTCGAGATACCTTAGCCTATGAGTCGCATAAAATGATCACCCGAAAAAACTTGAAACGCTGATTTATATCTTTCAAATATTCGTAATTAAACGCCGGCGCCCGTAGTGTTAAATCAAATCCCAGTACATACGATGCACTTTAAAATAGCTAAAAATTTAATGGATGTAAATGTTGGTTTAATCGAGGATTTAATGTTGCTGTTGGTCACCTTCTGCATTATAATAGAATCATGTAGGTGCAATATTTATATCAGATAAGGTATCAAAATTATCACAGTGTCGGAAGACATCCTGAGTGTTGCAGACGTGTTTCTAAAAATACAACTACTTAGTAATAATTACAGTTGGACGTTGCCGACTGAGATTATTTAATTAACTAACATTTTATACTAGAGCTGAGCAAACTTTCTTGTTGCAGAAAATTTTTCTTTTTTGGGTTTGTCACTCTCCGATTTTCATTTTAAAAATGCTTAAATAGAAATTTTTGGAATGTCTAGTTATTTTTTGCAACAAGAATGCAAAAATTGTTACATTTTTTATATAAATTAGGAAATGTGCAAAACTGTAAGTTATTCAAATTTTAGTCTGAGAATGGACATGTACTTTTTTAAATTTCTTTCTGATCTTGTTTTTTAGATATTCGTCGTTAAATACTTTTGTTTTCTGTAGTAAACGACGCGACGGTAAAAAATGTGTTATTTATTACAGGTTATAATTAAAGTAGCAAAACCTCGCGTTTCACATTGTAGGGTTCTGGCGCAATGTGTACACTTGTTTAACGTTGTAAAAATATATGGGCATGCTATTGGTAGCTGCCGCCAATATGACATGTTTAACTTCATATAGTTTGATATTAGTCTCGATATTAATTAATTCAACATGAGATTCGAATAATAAAGTACTAGGAAGCAGCCCACACGTTATACAATACCCTTCTGGGATTTTATCACCCTTGTTTTATTTTAATTTTCATTTATTTACTCAATTAAAATACAAATAAATCGTCACCACAATGCACCAGCATGAACTAATTAAAATAACATGTTTATTTATTTTTTAATTGTACTATATGTGGCTATAACTATCCTTGTATAAATAGACAAAGAATTTTTATCGTTACTTACGGACAATCTTATATACCTTTCAAAACATTTTATTTAGCAAAGAAATGTGTTGTTCCAAGTATGCTTTTCAAAAAAAAATAAATAAATAAATTACACATAACTTTCATTTGGAAATGATAATTTTAACTAGGAACAGTTTTTAATAATCATTTACGGTTGAATAGAATTATTAGGAATTTCTTCTGTTTTTATCTTGGCCTTTATACTATTTACCTATATTTGATATATAATTAATTATTTTTGTTTAAAACCGCGCATAATCAATACAGATTCTCGTAATAAACCTTGATGTCAAATGAGAAAATAATTGTCATAATTATTGCATTTAAGGTTATACCTATACAAATAATGTTATACATGACATGTCGCGTTAGGAGTTAGACCCGAGGTTAAACCTAATGGTAAATAATAAATGTTACTTTTAGGGTTAGTATATCCACCTCCTGGTGAAGTACTGAACAGATAAATTTGAGAATAAAATTCTTAAATAATGGTTATTATTTATGTATTTTTGCACAATAGTTATTCCATATGAGAATATACTTCGCTGTGATCAGTTTTTTGCAAAAGTAGGGACGTAATAATTAGTATAAACACAAGTTATGCCTCTTCATCTTACTTTGGTTTCATATATGGTATTATAATAATACCATATATCCAATAATTGAGAGAACATTTCCAATAATTGAGAGAACATTTACCATTATTACTTATGGATGTTTCACCATTCAAAAAACTAAATTTATAGTACCAACAGCACCCAGCACCAGCACATTTTGGCATGAAACTAAAAACATTTTTTAAACAACAATAATTTTCCTGGCCGTTGGATTGGAAGACGTGGACCAATTACATGGCCTCCTTTATCATCCGATTCCAACCCACTTGGCTTATTTTCTCTGGGGACATATTAAAGAGAAGATGCTGAACAAGCAGTTGTGGATTTAATAAATGCTCCAACATGTTCGTACATCCTTTATGCATCGTACAAGCGGTTGTATTGAATGTTAACGTGACATATGTGAATCATTTTTATAAATTTTGTTTTCATTTTGTAATAATTTCTTTATAAATGGCGTTGCCTCATTTTTCAAGTCGCAGGAGGTGTTAATTATTTGACCAATATACGAATCCGAGTCAGACATTTTGTGATTCTACAATTTCGATTTATTTTTACTTGTTGATCGATTCCGAAGAGAACGGGCTTCAATTTTGAGACACCCAGTATATGCTAAAATGTCAAGTACTAAAATGAGGATATCTAGGAGGAATAACGCAAAAAATACGAAAGGTAGGTCAACTTGAAATTATAGTTGTATAAACTATATAATAATAAAAAATTAAGTACACACGTTACGTACACCTACACATACAATATCCGCATTTGTCAAGAACACACCTATAAAATGTATTTTAAAATTGTTGGATTTATCAGAGAAAATGATTGTTCTGTCTTACAAGTTTCCTTTTTTCGGAATACAGTGCTCACCATACAGTTGTATCCGTTGGATAATTTGTTTCTATATAAATAGTAATAAATACTAAAAATTATACCTAAATGAGGTACAGAGTTGTAAACCTCTCACTCCATTTAATTGAAGATTAAATGAAGTTGCCACACACACTTCTTAGTGATTTATAAATTTGTATAGCACAGAGAGAAGTGATTAAGCTTTAATAGCGATTGCCCACTTATTACGTTGCGATTGACATTGATAGATAGAGTTGCCATCGACTCATTGTTACTCTACTTTCACGTAGAGAATTGTGATTCAGAAATCCTGTTTATTATCGTGGCGTATACCTACTTCGCATCGAAGAAGGCAAAAACCAGAAACCGGTCTGCGAATGGCATACATTGCGACTTCAGGAAGAATTTCCATTTATTTGGTAAAAATTTTTTACCAGTGGGAAATGGTTAAAGCTTAATCACTTCTCTTTGTGTGATTGCAAATTTGTCAGAAACTCGTTTTTTTTTTATCACCCATTTTTCACCAGACATGGAGTTATGTTTTAATTTTTTTTTTCATACGTTATTTAAGCATATGATGGTCGAGAGGCAACGTAGTTGGGTTCTCACCAAAAAGTTCCTGGTTCGATTCCCAGACCCCAATATTGGGTATGTGTTCGTTGTCTCTAAATGTGTAGCCCCACCCGCACAACCTTAGTTGTGGGATACATGGAATTGTACTATATGTGGTGTTATTATTATTAAAAAAAAAAACATTTAATCATAGAAATGTAATGAAACATTGGTGATAAGTTGTAACATCACAACATCTTTATTGAATAGGATACTACAATTTTTGAAACAATGCCAGTTAACACCTTTATCCATCCACCCCAACACCAAGATACGTATGTGGCAACTTCATTTAATCTTCAATTAAATGGAGTGAGAGGTTTACGACTTTGTACCTTATTTAGGTATTAGTTTTAGTATTTATTAGGTAGTATTTGTAAATTCATTTTAACCTCTCTGTTGGAATACTTCGGTATTTTAATTTTAACTTCCTTATACCTTAATATAAGAAAGTATAGAAATCGTGATTTTTTTGGACCTCGAGATTTTGATTGATATATACGTATTGAACCCTCCTGAATCCATTCTGATTATTTTCCGAATGATGTCTGTTGGTTAAAGGTGTGTGGATGTGTGTGCATCTGCGATAATTCAAAAAATACTAATAGGAGACTTACTAAATTTGGCAGTTAAGATTTTTAACAACATTTTAGGTGACACATTAAATTTAGTAAATATCTCGGTAAATATGGTACCACCAGAAGAGACATAAGGAATGAAAAAAGAAAAACGGTACAATTTTGGGGAAAAAAATTTAAAATTTTTATTGCATTTCTGGACGAATCTCGACGAATTATAATGAAAAAAAAACTTTATGGAAAAAAAACCTGTCGGCATGTCTGTAGTATCGCGATAGCAGCCACAGTTTTTGAGACAAAGCTTTCAAATTTGGTACACATGTTCTAAAGGCCAAAGACAATGATAAATTCGGTGATTAGCAAAATTGGCCAGCTCAAATGAGGTCCACGGGACCCAAACTTTTTTGTATTTGCCTTTACAAAGAAATATATTTTTGATGGAAGATTATAAATCATGTCTACAATATCAAGCCAATAAAATATATTTTCCAAGTACTTAAATAAAGCTGATGTAAACTGAAATATTTTACACATTTGGCCTCATAAAATGGGGTTAGGATAAATTTAAGTTTTACATTTGAAAGGTCTAATTTAATTACAAAAATGTCAATATCGATAAGAAGAAATTATTAAAATATATTACATGAATTATTATTGACAGTATCGATTGACGCTGATAATTAATTATTTAAAAATTTTATTGAAACATTTCGAGGCACGCAAACAAAATTTAATTGTGGTAAGTGAGGAATTAAATAGAATGATTTTTTTAGATCAGGATGATATATACTGGTATAAGAAAGTTATGTGCTGGCCACATCAGATATTTATTACGCCATATTAGTAATTTCTTCATTACTGTTTGGACAAAAAAATCCTTTATTATTTATTTAAAGCAGAATAATGAAGGCTAAACGTAAAATTACCGCCGCCTATTACGTGATTAATGTAAAACATTTTTTTTTTACTTTTATAATTTTTTGTGATACCGATACATAAATGCAGTTTGGTTCATTAGAACAAGTTTCAAGAAGTAAATCTAGAAAATCCAAATTATTCTCAAGCCAAATATTCACTGTTTTCAACTTTTTGACTGACTATGTATACATATACACGGTGATCAACTTGAGTGGTGATTTCCTAACTTTGTTTTCGAAATAGGAAAGAAATCAAAGACGACGGTGGTAGGTAGAATTTGAAAACAGAAAGACAATTGAAAGTCGAAAAGCTAAAATTGTTAGGAATTAAGTCTTGTTTACTCAGAATTGTAAATTCACTAATTGAGAGTAATTCAGTATATACAAGGTGTTCCAAAATTACGGAGCCAAACTTACAGTAAGTAAGTGGCCTCAATATAATATGAAAACTCATAAATAGGGCTGTCAAAAATGTTCCGTGGCACAGTAGCGTACGCGAAATTAACTAATACGAGAAACAATAAACTGTTACAATTTGTAACAATGTATGAAAACTTGCCCTCTTAACTAGATTGATGAACTAGTTTGCTATCACAAACTGGAGATGTGTAGCAGCATCAGGTATGTTTCTGTGGTTGTATCCATGAGTGATGTTCGCTTTGGTGAACATATATTCTTATATTTTGAAAACGACCGTTCGACATCTACTGATGTAATACACGCATACGTAAAATAGTCTTTGAACGCACTTAACGGATCTGGGGCTGCAGCATCACATATTTGTCTTAATTTGGTAAAACTGGTGTTTTTATTTAACACACTTGCGAACTTTTCTTTAACCTGTAGCGTGTAGCAGTAGATTTACTTCGTCCACTATTTGCAGTGACTCCGCTAATGACAACGCACTGTTTTCTAATTTTTTTATGCTTTCATGTAATGGTTTATAGTTCCTCGCAATATTTTTTAAAGCTGTTTCAACGGAAATATCTTCGAATTTTGTCTGGCTTTCCTTAATAACTGCAGCCTCATCTGGATTAAATTATAGTATCACATCTTTTATGTGTTGGAAATATTCAGCATAATAAAAAGCTGCCTTCAACCAAGTTCCCCAACGTGTAAGAATCGGCTGTGGTGGTTCAGGAATACTGGGACACTTGCTATGAAATGCACGGAGACGTTTAGGATATTTAAGAAACACTTTTTTTTGTACTTGCTATTAATGCATCCACCTCTGGAAAACCTTTTCGAATAGTTTCTGCCACAAGATGTAAAGCATGCACTTTACACGTAATATGTATAAACGTACAACCTTGTTCTTGCAAAGAACGGCCTACCGAACGCATTGTCACGGCGCCATCAGTCACAAACATCAACACTTGACTTTTGACAGTTCAAATTTTTCTAACGTCTCCAGCACCACCTTGGTAATTGTTTCGCTAGTACACTGACTTAGTCTTTTGCTAGCTAGTAACAGTGGAACTGTCGGTTAAGAGGGTCCAGTACCCGTACTATAACATTTAAAATAGATTTTTTTTTACAATCTGTTGTCCCATCAACAGATAACCACAACCGTGTATTTTTTAAATCACATTTCATCTTATTTACCATGTCTACTTGTACAGTTGGTAGATAGTTACATAACGTTGTGCGACTTGGTAACTTCACCTGGGCATTGTATTTATTCCAGAACTCTCGAAATGGTTGTTTATCGAGTATGTGCAGCGGAACGTCACAGGCAATCAGCACGCCATTTTTTTATTTTTATGGTGTACACTATTTACGTGAAGTCCACAATCACGCCTATCCCAGCACATCAAATCTTTCTCGCACAATTTACAAATTATTTTAGCACCATCATAGAATAAATCCGGGAATTCATCTATTAATTTATTCACTTTGTCATCAAATGGCCGTTTTCTACCCCTGCGTACGTCTGCCATGATTTATTATTAAATTAATATAAACAATACAGTACAACAAATAAAAACACAAAAACAATGTGCAATACGCCCAAGTGACTTAACGTGTACACAATTCGAAAGCTAATAATAGACTGAACTGGAGAAAGAGTTTCGCGGTCAATGTGAATGCCGGCGACAGTAAGTACATCTGTACTCTACAACCATGATACACAGAAACGTTTTGCAGCTTTACTCATAAATATTTGGTCAATAATACACATTAAAGAAGTTACACCATTTTAAAGATTAACAATTAATTACTAGAAGTATCTATGTATTGTACGTAAATTAACGATATTTAAAAAAAAAATACTTTAAATAATACAAGAAATATGTATGTGCATGAAATATGAGATGGTGCTTCCCTCACCACTTCTTAGGGCGGCATCATATCAAATATCAAGTACACAACTCAGCAATAATACTTAAAAAACCACCATTTAAAACTTTTTGTGTTCATATCCATTTATCATGTGTCGTTAAAATTTTATTGTTATTTATGGATTATGTTTCGAATAATAATTAATTATCATCCTACAAAAAGTATCAAACAACGTTGCTTTTTCTCACATATCTTTTTTTTTTTTAATCTAAAACGGCTTTATGAATTTTAAGTGGTATATTGTTTTAAACTTATAATACTTTTTTCTTTCATAATTTCTCTATACTTGATATAGATGCTCAAACTCACATTTCACAACCTTGGGCCTAGGCGCCGAACCTGACTACAGAAAATGCTGGCAAAGGTATTTTTGGATTGTTCTCGATGTTTGGAAACATATATTACATTGCACGCAAAAAATTTAAACAAAACATGGATTTGAAATTTCAGTTTGAATTTAAAATATCACAACCGCGTCCACCACCCGGACATAGTACCCCTTGTTCACCCCACTCCTCTGCACCTACTCACAAAGATAAAGCAAAAAATGGAGACAGACCTTTTTTGCAGTGAACGGAGGTACTATATGGTTCCACAGAAAGCTGAGTTCTTATCGGCAATACTTTCCCTTGCTGCACGGGCCTTCTTTCGCCAGCTAGACAGTATTACACGTAACTTTGCTCTTATTCCTCAGTTTGCGACACAACTGCGTACAGCTGCCAATTACTTGGGGGTCAGAACTTCCTCACCGTAGTAAAACTCGCCGTGTGGTGGAGTTTATAATAAAAGTAATATTTGACGTTTCAAAAAAGTCACATTTTGGCGTTTCAAAAAAAGTCACTTTGATGTTGATAAAAGTCACATTTTTTGACGTTTCAAAAAAAGACACATTTTGACGTTTCAAAAAAGTCACATTTTTTGACGTTTCAAAAATTGGGACCGATTTTGCCCATCAACGAACTCGATCTCTTCCTTGACCTCTAGATGTGTGTACCAAATTTGAAAGCTTTATCTCAAAAACTGTAGCTGCTATCGCGAACCAGACAGACAGACACACAGACAGAAAATTTTTTCTGTTTGAAATTTTGTGTATCGTCATAATTCGTCGAGATTCGCCCAGAAATGCTAAAAGATTTTCAAAAAAATTTTTCACTAATACATAACTTCCTCACTTTGAGGGGGTGAGGAAGTAATAGGGTTCCTCGAAAAAAATAATTTGCACAGAAACCTACTCTTCGCTGTAAAATAATTGTTATTTTTTATCTTTAATTTGGAACTAAGATCGTTTCCTGCATTTGTAAAATATGGAATAAAACAGGAAGAGGATCCTTGAACGTTGAGACTGGAGTAAAGACCAGTTTTATTTCTCCATCCCTATTTTTCGGGATTGTTCATTGCACCGCACCACCATTGAATTTGGGGATAGGTACTTGGCAAATTTACCATGTAGATTCAAGATTAAATCTTTTTGTAGAATTTTATGAAGCAATGGTATCAATGTGTACCCAAAAAATACGATTTCTTCTTCACTTATGCTGTCCAATGCCAGAAGAAAACGTTCTCCTTTCGGCTTTAGCCGTTGCAACAGGTTGAGTTGAACACCTGAATTTTCTCGAACAAGTACCTACTTCTATTTTTGGAGTACATTTAGGAAGTTTATCTTTGATTGAAAACAGCAAAAGTCAAGTCACAACCACTGAAGGCATGAAGAAAGAGTATGTCGTCTCTGACAATTTTGTCACATGGTAAACTAACAGACATGAGGCCTGATTCTGTATCCTTTACGTTATTTTTAACAGGGCCGTTAAAACTTATAGCCAATCAGAAATAAAGATTACTGAAAAATATGGTTTCTGATTGGCTATAAGTTTTAACGGACCTGTTAAAAATAACATAAAGGATACAGAATTAGGTCTATGGTAAACTAACAAGATTTTTTAAAATACAATTTTTATAGCTTTTCTTTTTGTTAGCTCATACTTATGCCTGCCAGAAAAATTCGATTCTCTGATTGTTGCATTCGATGAATTTTTATTTAACGAAACGAATAAAGGTTGTTTCACCTCGATATTGTAGAAGAAATTGGAAGATGCCAACTTGACAGAGCAGGTTACTGAAGATGACACGCACATCAATAAAAATACAGCAATCAATGTATCGCCCGCATTCGATACCATCATAATTGTTGGAGAAGTTGTCAATCTCCTAGTTCTCCTGATGGATTCAACTACATACATTCCATTGAAATGTTTATATTCTGAAAGTTTTAAATCAATCAACGAATTTCACGCAGAATAAGTACACACCTCGAAAATTACAGTTTTTTTTGTGTCCAAATGCATATCTTCGTATTTTTCATAACTGGCGGTTGGTTTCAATCAGTGATAATGTGCATTTTACGAAAAAAATGCAGTTTTTCGGCACCATCTTACTAATATGGCGGCGCTAGCGACAAATCCACAAAGTTGCAAAATCATAGTATGTTATTATTGGGGACTAATTACCGGGTTTGGAAATTTGACTCATTCCTACCAGAAATTATACGTCGCTTGGACTATAAGCATCGTAGAGGTTGAATAATCAAACTGTTTATAACGACTGAGGTATGTAAATATTATGTAATTATTAATATTACTAACAGTTCACTGGTATTTTTCAAGAAACATGTCGAGTTTAAACCTTCACGATGTTAAATATATTTTTTTTCTTCATTTTTCTCAATTGATGAAAAGCGAGTTGATTGTGTACGAGTTTTAGTAGATTCTTCGGCATAATCATTCACCATAAAATTGAAAATTAAAATCTTTAAAATCCAAACGGTTTTGAACTCATTCAAACCTAACCCTTTTTATTATTTTTACAAAGAGTATCTTATGGATTTTTTGTTTATGATGATAATAGTGGTAAAATTCCCTTATGGTTGTCTTTTGTTGGTAATATTGTATTATTTAATTGAATCATTGCATGATTAGATGGCTGTACACTACTATCGAAAAACGCAATTTAGCAATGGTTACTTTATAGATAAATTGTTTTACCATTGTCCCCTCGAGTTTATCAGTTCTGTAGAATTTGACAGGTATTATGTTTAGTTAGAGCTCAGATAATGGCATTCTATTCACCTTAGCAATGTTACTATCTCTTGGTAAGTTGTTTTCTTAGGACGTTATTTCACGGTAGTACAGGTAGTGTCATCTAAAGATTACTGTGAAAATATCTTTTAACATCGTTAATTAGTTATTTTAAAAATTTCATAATAATAGATAATGGTGTCGCATGTATGAAACGATTAACGTACGAAGAATACGAATATATGTTTATTTTTATATCAATACATTTATCGATTCATTATATAGTCTGAAGTGCGTCATTTAATTTATTACAAGAGAGGACGTCTTCGAGGTTCAGTAATAAAAATTATGCCATTATTTAAAAATCGAGTTATAGACAGCATACAACTTTTTCGTTTACTCGTCTTTGGCAGATTATGTTATTAATGTTTAAAAATTATAATTTAGTCAGGGATTAATTAGAACACTAAATAGACTCTTAGGTGAACAAATTTTGTTGTTTTTTATCGTTGATCCAAACACTATGTTGTTAAATTGACAAGAAATTTGAAGAAAGATGTTCTCATAATTTTAACTAATGAAAATATGTTGTCATATTCATCGCCTTCCTGATGTTAAAACGAAATCAAAAGGCTTTTATAAAGCGTTATATAACTTTAATAATAATTTTTTCCTTTTTAACGTGCCTAAATATATGTATTTTATTGAACTACTATGCGATTCAAATGTATTGAGCCTTCACTGAGTGCGAATTACAAAAAAACTAACGGTCTAAAAATCTTGAAAAAATTAAGTTTTATTGCTTGGATATGTTAATATACTGTAATAGCTTCAACATTTTATTTTTTAAATTTACCAAGTTTCGCATTGTTATATCTAAAAATGTACCCATTTTTACGCGATCTCTTGACACATTTATGTTTAATTACGTGTAACTTCATGAAATATTAAGATATTGGAATGAAATTTGGAATATAGAGAAAACATATGTTTATTTTCACGCATTGTGAAAAAAATAAAGAGAAAAATGAAAAAAAAAAGAGAATTTTAAAAAATATTTTGTGACTATATCTAATACGAAGCAATTTATAAGTAAATTTTCTTTACAACAAATAGATTTCAATGTCTGGAGAATCAATGTATAAATAAGCGAAGACAGTCGAGTTTCTCCTACTCCGATTATGTTTTCTTCCGGTATTTCGTTAATTTTTGATAAAAGTATAATTTATTCATAGATTCGCTATTTGTTGTGCAGCTGTTATGTGAAAATATTTTAATTATATTATTGTTATGTGTTTGCTATGCCCATGGCTCTGGTCTGTTTTTGTGGTATCCTCATAGGCATCCTCAATCTCAAGGGATTGTACTAAAGCCTCATTACTTCGTTTGTGCCTGGCTAACTTAAGGATTCGCTTAACCTCCTAGTCTCTTACTCCATCAATAAATGCTCCAACTGCTAATTGTTGTTGAAACTCTATTGGTGCATCAGGATAGGCGAAATGGGTTAATCTTTCCACGGCAGCCTCAAACTCCTGTAGGTTTTCTCCACCTCGTTGCCTGCGTGATTTGAGCTGAGCCTGATATACTTTCTCTCCACAGCAGCCTCAAACTCCTGTAGCCTTTTTCCACCTCGTTGTCTGCGTGATTTGAGCTGAGCCTGATATACTTGGGCGAGATGTTGGTCGCCATATCTTAGTTCTAACGCTGCCTCCAAAATGCTAAATTTTGTTGCTGTGCGGTAGGAATTGTTTGGAGCAGATCAAATGCTCGGCCCCTTAGTGCTAATACCAATGCTGTTGCTTTTTCCTCATCGTTCCAGTTATTTGAACGTGCAGCTGGCTCAAATTGTCTCTTATAAGTTGACCATGAGCTTTGACCGTCGAAGGAAGGTGGTTGGAACCTAGCACCAGACGACAGTACTAACTGGCCACCCTTCTCTCTTAATTGTTGTTTGAGTCAGGCTACTTCTTCCTTAACTTCAGTTATTTCTCCTTCAAACTTTTCTCTTATTTCACTGACTTCTTCTTTAACTTCCATGACTTTAGCCTGTGCATCTTCCTTCAATTGTTCAGTGACCGAGAGCATGACTTAATGCTGTCCCTCCATAATTTGTGTTAATTCTTTCTGGCGTTCTTTTATTTGCTCTTCTTTTTCTTCCTGTCGTCTTCTCTCTTGTTCTTCATTTTCTTCCTTTCGTCTTATTTCCAGGCATTCCATCAATTATCTTAAGTCATCTTTTTCTTCCTGTCTTTTTCTTTCTTGTTCTTCCATAATTTTCCTTTGTTCGTCTTTCTCTTCCTGTCGTATTCTCTCTTGTTCTTCTTTGTCTTCTTTTCGTATCCTTTCTTGATCGTTCATCCGTTCTAACAACGCTGCTAGCAAGTCCTGTGTTTGTTTCTCCGCCATACTTCTTGTTATTGGCATTAACTCACGACACGTAAATCAGTTCAAAATAAAGTTGACAGCGCTATAAAGTCCATAAAATGTATTTTTCACGTATATTTTAATAATGGAATGTTCTAGAAAAATCTCGAAACCACTAGAAAGTCATATTTAGAGTTTATGTTACTTTTGTGTTAACAAAATTCACTTATCTCCACTAATTGTGCAATGAAATGTTCGAGAACTTTCACGAAATGTCGCAATTAAGTCTTGTTTTGAGTCTATAACACGTTGCTGAAACACAGTTTACATGTCTTCTGTGGTTTCCAAATCGAATATTCTAGAATTTTCACGAAAAATCACATAGTCTTATGTTTAACTTTATAACATGTTCTCGTCGATACAATTCAGGTATCTCCTATAGTTCCCAAATAGAATGTTCTAGAATTTTACCGAAATTACACTAATAATCCCTTTTGTCAGTCCACAACATGTTATTACAAGCGGCACTCGTGTATCTGCAGCAATTTCTAAATCGAATGTTCTAGAAACTTCTCGAAAATCCGCTTTAAAATAACTGTTTGGTCCAGAAATAGTCCTCAAACACTGTCCAGTAGTTTAATTCTTCGTGTCACCACTAATTCCTGAGAAGAACACTGTAGAATCTTTTCGAATATTCCAGAAATTTCTCTTCCAATCCACTTCCGACATCATATGGTTACGTATTTGCTATCCCCACAAACACCTAGATTCGTTGATTAAAAGTCCAGGTAACACTTACTACTTTATTTACTAATTAGCAGTTAACAACAATAGATTAATTATTGTCTTAACTATAATCACACTTGAACACTTATAAGTCTCTTTCTTATCTCTTCTTTACTCGTTCACGTTCGACTTAAAAGACTGACTGTCGTCCCACCGTGCGTCACATTTATATCCATTCACACGGTCTAGAACATTCCAGAATATTCCCGGCCGTTCTGGTACAATTCCAGTCTCGTCTAACTAGTCTACACAGTCCAGTGGCGTAACATTATTAATAATAATAAAAATATCAGGTAGCAAATTTTTTTTAATAACTGAACAATTGAAAGTCGTTTCTTTTTTGCAAAGAACGAAGAGTCTACAGAAAGGTGCGTTTTATAAATCGTGAAAATTTTAAGTAGTTTTGTCAGTTAGTTTTTGAGAAATTAATTCGCAAATACCGTTATATCGAAAATGATACCGAAATTCGGTACATCTTTTACATTATCATTCAATATTTCAAATACTGTAAAAACTATTTTCATAAAATTTTGGCGGCACACTATAGTAAACAGTATATGTACTGATATATGTAAAGAAATTGTCGAATTCGGTCGTCTAGTTTTTTTTTCTTAGGCGTTTAAACTGAGGGCTCAGTACATTTGAATCGCATAGTAATTTTAAAAGTTTTGATAATTACATTACCCTGGAACAAAACACACTACAAATTATTATTGTTTAAACCACAAGTTCTCTACAATAAAAAAAATCAACGTTTCTTGTCGCATTATCCCGAAACGTTGACCCAAAACAAGTGTGAGTTTTGTAAAAGTCGTAGTTTTAAAAACTTTTTTGCCTTGTTGAAAATATGAATTGAAAACAAAAAGAATTTTACATAATATAATGTTCATATTATGGTGTTAAATAAATTTTTAGAAAATCCACATTTTGCTTTAACAATAATAAATTAATTAAGCTATAATAAACTGCATGCGCATTTATGCCAAGTTGATTGCAATAAACTGCCACTAGATGGTGTTACAATATTTTATACCAAGTTGCTGACTTATGTTAGTTCAAATTTATTGGAACTGTAATCCTCATTCCTTCATTGTGTACACCAGACCTAATTGTATATAATTTAATTTGTCTGTTCTGTATTGATAACCAACAGCCAAAAACCGGTAGTCGTAAGGCGTAGTGTGCCATTTCTAGGAGTGTGCTATACATGGTGAAATATCGATACCGAACAGCGGTACATGTCAATAAAAAAATGTCGGTTTGGTACAGTACACCGGTACCAGAGACAACCCGAGACGTGCAAGTGGATAGAAAATTTTGTCCGATTTTAACATTTATTCGCTATCTCTATTTAATATAAGAATAGTCAAATATAGCTGTCCTAGTCCGATAAAATGGAAGGTGAAAGCAGAGGGTAGCACTTGCACTGCTGTCATTTCTGTTCTATCCCGCGCTTTTTCTGTGGTATTTATCTGTCAACTTGAACTGACGAAAGAAGTGTTTGTTATTTTGTCGTGATTTTGATTATTTCTCGTTGTATTTTGTGATATTTGTGTGTTAAAGACTATTTCTCTTCTTAAAGACTACCAATTTCATATAACTGGTAAGTTATAAAATTATAAATAATTTTATCCGCTATATCTAACCTATATATTAATCAGAAAGGATAAACAGTATTAGAAAATGTGCTAACTGTATCCTTTACTTATTTCATTCCTCATAATAAACTTTGAAATTGGTTGTAGGTTATTTTTTGTTTGAGATGGCCACAGAGTCACGAATTAGATTGTGTTATGTGTGTGGTTCTTCGGAGGACGATGTGGCAAAACTTCATTATTTTCCTTCAAGGTTGGAAAGGTAAATTAAGGCCTGCACTAAATTAACAACACTTCTAACAGCACAATTTTTTATGTTTTACAAGTCAAAAATTTGGCAAGAAAATATGGGTATACATTACACTGAAGAAACTTCAAAATTATAGGATATGCTCCCGTCATTTTACTGTTGAGAGTTATGTCGACCTAAGTAGTCATAGGTTGACCCGCAATGCAGTCCCCACACTTTTTCCATGTCGTCAGTTGGCAACATACCAAGTGCAAGCAGGTAATATGTGTTTTACAAAATGTTGGTGGTGAGGGGCCCTTAGATATCAATCCATAGTTGTTACTAATTAGCTTGGTAGAATTATCGCAGACTTTTTACTATTATTTAATTTATTCAAAATAAAGAAATATAGATTTGAACCAATAAACATGGTCGCTAATATCTATCTTATTTTACTTCAGATTTAACCTCAAGCGAGGCCTCAACTTCAAAGAATATACCTTGAGTTGGCGGAGGAATTTCCTAGCATAGTGAAGGCAGCTAGTGAATTTTTGGAGGATTTTCCCAGCACTTCTGTATCAGATCAGAATGTCACCGTTCGAAAACGACCGGGGGAATTATTAGAATTGGCATTCCTTGGTGGTGTAAGAGGCACAATGAGGCACGGAAGCAAAATAAAAAAGATGCTCGTGAGGCAAAATGAATAAAAGAATCATAAAAAAATGGTGCTCGTGAGACAAAGAGAAAACTGAAGATTCTTTAGCATAATTAGAACCTTAATTTTTATAGAGCCACGTTGCGTGCCACACAATACATGATTTTTTTATCTTGCACTTAATAACATTTTAAGGTAGTCTCTGCAAGTCAAGCCTAATAAATATTTTAAATTTAATTATAATCATTAAATAATATTCTTTTTCTGCAACCTTCTAGAAATTTAACTGTGAACAATTTTTTGAGTGGAAAATACATATTTACAGGTCTAGCCCGGCAAAGTGACATAAGGATTTGTAAAGTCTTTACCGATTCCTTATGTCATTTTCTGTTGACAAAAAAGTATCCGATAACAATTAAAAATGATTATTCCAGTCTTCCTTGAAAGTAAGTGTCTGATGTCTGTCAGTTGATTTTATATTTTATTAAAGTTAAAAAGTTTTTTGAGACTAGCAGGAACCATTGCAGAAAAAACATTGTACACAACACACCCAGAAAGTGACTTTACTGGACTCGCCAGGGCTTTTGCAATGGAAATTGCCAGCTCGCCCTGTTAAGAATCACCTTCCGGTCTTGTTGCATAAATAACTATCATGCTTTCTTGATATTTTCTGTAATATATTGACAAAATGTCCTAAATTTGCATTTTTGTATTTTTCTGGTTTTAATAAATTTTGTACAAAATATTATTACCTACCTACTTGTGTTTTGAGTGTTATGTTAATTATCCAATACAAAAACATATTTCTTTTAAATCTTATGTTAAGCGGTTCAGCAAGGTTACAATTAACCTTTTGATTAGTTTAACATAATAATTAATTGACCTCTAGTTTTGTAACTAACTTTAAAATAGCTTTGCTTTTGCAGCAGTTGGTCATCGTTTGTGGATCATCAGAGATAGTCACTTGGTTAGTTTTTAACTTCCAGCGAATAGAAGTATTTAAAAACAACTAATCGACTATTCTGGTCCACAAACGATCACCAACTGCTACAGAAATAAAGCTTATAAATAATATCAATAAAATAATAAAAAGGGGGGTTTTGAATTTTCGCGGGCGTTTACTTCTTGCGCCATCTACTTTCACCTTCCATTACAATCGACCAATTCAATACTGCGGATTAAATTTTAGCACGTACTTGCGCGTCTCGGGTTGTCTCTGCCGGTACGGGCACATTTTAATCGGAAAATAATTAACATCTGCTACATAACGCTTAGCAACAACATAAGTCGAATTGGTCAGAGTACCGGTACGGTATTAGTTGTGAAATGTACCGCTTCAAAAAATATTGGTCCACAAAAAAACCGTACAAAAGTAATCAGTATCGGCACACAAACAATATCCAGTACGGTATTAGTTGTGAAATGTACATATCGGTCCAAAAAATATCGGCACATTAAAGATATGTACAAAAGTACTGGTATACAAAATATTAGTACAGTGATATACCGTAACGTACCGCACTTCCCTAACCTTTTCCTACGAGACAGGGCATGCTAAAGACTAGTTGTACGAACGTGATTCTTCCAAAATACAGCCAAACTTTGTTTAAAATCTATAACTAACATTCAGACAATATTTATGATAGACTTGTTGCAGATTTGAATTTAAAATTTTTTTCGCATTCGTAAGAAAACCAAAACAAATGTTTCCGCCAAACTATAAGGACGACACGAGTTCTTAAAGGAATATTTAAGGAGAACAGTTATTCGATCTGATATACTTCTATAGCCGGTATAAACTCACCGAGTTATTTGTCTACAAATTAAACATTCGAAAATGTTCAGACTTTCAATTTCGGTTTCAGTAAAATTAAAACTCGTTTTAAATGCAATATTCACTGGCCGCAAGGACCAGAAAAAAGTAAGCTTACTGTTTATTTTATTATTAGCATCTGCGAGGAACGAATAGTTAAAAATAGTAATTAGGCTTTAAAAATAATATCCGTACACATAACTTTAATGGACCCAAATTTACCCCATATAATATTTTAATGGTCATTATAGTTGGGTTAGGTTATGTCATTGTGGGCCCTCCACGGCTGCTATCAGCAGGCCTATTGTGGCTCGCTCCTACTTATATTTCACCAAATAAGTTTAGTGTCTTAATGAAACTAATAAGTTTATTGGGTGCGAGTGTGTCCAGATCCTCTTTTGCCAAATATTGAGAATCGGATCCTCTCCACAGCGCGGCAGGTGCCCAAGACGTGGTCAGCCTTCTCATCATCCTTTAGACATAGACAGCAGTTTATGCAGATGATAGTTTAGTTGGCAGTGTGCAGCATATAAGCCTGTTAGGGATTTCAGGTTTACCCTGTTTAAAAGTTTCCTAGTTCTTAATTTTAAAGGGTATTTTATGAACACCTTCGATTGCTGGTAATTCTTGCTAATACTGGAGAGTTTTCCTTTCAGTCTTGGCAGTACTTGAGGATATGCCAAGTATCGGTTTGGGCCCGATGATTCGTGATCCTACTTCCTTGGTTTTGCCAAATGACCTGACGGTTCCATACCGTTTTAGAGTTACACCGATATGAGCCAAGAGCTTTAAGAGTTGCTTGGCCATCTGAGAAAATTTTTATTGATCTGCGTGCAGGATGCATATATTCCAACATCACTCCTAGGGCATTCCCAGGATGCTGTAACTTTCTGTGGGTCAGTATAATAGTCACATCTGAAGAAGCCACTGCCACTGTTGGTTAAACAATTAATTGTTTGGAATATATAAATATAAAATTTGTGAAAAATCGGAAAATAGTAATGTATTTCATTTAGTGAGAACATAATATATTTTAGAAAAAACCATTTTCAGCCGACCAGCAAAATGACTCGATCTTTCATAGAGATTTTTTGAGATAATTTGTTACAGTTTTCTGCAGTAAACCAGATAGTTTAGATTGATTCAAAAGAGTACTTAAACAAGTTCCAGACAATAATGGCCATCAAACGGTTGTGAATATTTAACAAAAAATGTTTTACAAACAAATTGCTATTGGGTCGAATGCAGTATCTGAAAATAATAAGTGTTTTCAATTTGAAAGTGTAAATTTATTGCCAGTCACTGCATAATAAGTTGGACACACTTTTTTTCGGTAAAAATGTTACTTGTGATAAAGAAAATATTGTCTCTTAGATAAAAGGACTCAGTAATAATATGGCGGTTTTATTAAAAATTGAAAAAAAAGATACAAAATTGTTCTCGTTGGGAGTAATTATACAAAGAATATGCAAATAGAAGAGAGTAAAAAAGCTAGTCAACAGTTTTGCAAGCAGTTAAGGATCGAAATTCTAGCGTGGCTCATGAGAAATATGTAGTAATTAGTACTGATCATTACATTTAAAATGGTTACAAATAATATACGTATATATGCTCATACTTTAATTATAAATAATGTAATTAAGTTGTAATATTTCTTAATTATAATCTTAACTTCATTATCTACATTTGTAGTTTCTTAGTAACCCTTCAGTAACTACCTCAAAAATTATCACTACACCAACGAATTTTACCCCATTTCACCTCTACCAGTATTGTTATTATAAATGTTAACGTCAACTTCTGAAATTACAATATCTTTTGTATATAGCGGATATTTTTAATTACCCTTGAACTTTAGAAGTATTCTTTTCGCATTACGCCAATTAATTGTAGCTGGGGCGGCATCTTCATCGGTGATTTACCTCACATAAGGAGAGTTTGTAAGTAATGTTTATTGTGAAATACGGCAAATTTTAACTGAAATAAAGATTTCCGGAGAGTATGCCCGAGACCTCGTTTGTATATATCTTCAATTTGGCCTTTCCGAAAATGTGACCTGGAAATATACGTAGTAAGTGAACTATTTATATTTTTTAAAATTTGAGGTGTATTTTTTTTGCGTATTATTCTTTTATTTTATTTTAGATGCTCTTTGGGTCTATAATCTACAAGTGCATAATATAATTGTAGGAATTTTCACTGTTTTTTGTTTTACAATAAATGTGCCAAGTTTGGTTGTAATATCTTTTTCCGAATATGTTTTCATATCCCTTGGTAATGGTAATGGTGGGGGAAAATGAAGCCTGGCAAGTGGGCTGCAGACGAGTCCTTTTTATACACCTCTAGCCGTCCCCTCAGCCATGCACTTCTCTTGCGCCCTCGTCGAATCTTTCCGATCTTCTAATGAAGGTCAGGATGTCACTCAGTGTGAGGGAGCTCATCTCCTCCCTTAGAAGCGGCTCAGTACCGAAGATGCTATGCATCAGACTGCACACTGTCCCAGGGAGTGCTAAGACGTTTCTTCATCACTAACGCATTCTGGGCATTTAGAGTCTTCCTCATCACCTATGATAGATGACTCCTAAGTTTGCATTGACCTGTCAGAACTCCAGTGCTTCCATAATATCTTGTGGGACCACTCATTGAGGGCCGTCATGACCTGTCTTCTTGTGATGTCCAATATAAGCTCAGGTCCAAGGCAATATTCTTCGGCTCCAAGTCTAGCCAATTCATCGACTTTTTTGTTGCCTGGAACCCCGGTGTGTCCCGGGACCCATACTAATATTACTTGTTTGTGCCTGGCAAGCTCTTCTAGGGCATCCCCGCGTTATATTATCCCTTAGTAAGAATGGTGACTTATCGACTTCGCCCTAATTATAAATTCATTGTCCAAAAAAGCTTCCAAACTAGCTGGATGATTTATCAGTTCAAATTCTGTAATATATGACGGGATTTTGGACCCACCTTCATATTATTGGTTCTACGTCACATATTTCTTCCTCTCCACTCAAATGAGGTGTTACAAACGTTGTATCTATCAAAGAATGCGCCAGGTGCTTTTTTGTTGGTCACCTCGGTTTCTTGATTGCTTGTCTTTAGTGTTGTTTAATGTAATGTAATATTCAAGTCGCTTTATGGCATGGCACATTATAATTATACATCATTACATTAATTTCCGGCGAAGTTACTATTGCTGCTACTATTAAAGTTAAACATTAGGGCATGGTAGCCGAGTGGTTAAAGCGCTTATAGCTACTTACTCGGAATCGAAGGTTGATGGTTCGATTCCATCCTGGGACAAGTTAGAAATTTTACTTGTAATTTCATTCAGATTAAGATGGGAAGGGGAATTATCAACACCCTAGATGTAGATCGGACTCCTCAATAAACTGTAGGGCCTCTCCTTCTTTACTCAACACAAAATCCTATGATTTTCTGGGGGTTATTTCGGTGACTTGAGAGGTGGTTAAGAAAACACATAATTATCTTAAACTTTGGGATATTGTATAATATAAGGAATTTAAAATGGGCAAACAAAATTGAAAAAGAAGTACACCAGGCTAATAAAATATCTATTTTTGGGGTATAGAAGATATTTTTAAACAAAGATATAAGGATTTCTTTTTTATTTCGTTAAATCTAACATATCTGACTTATTTATGTAATGTTTTTGTTAACCTTACGTGCTATGAGAGTGGTATTCTACGAATAGAGAGCGATCGCGAAATTGGATGTGGTAACTTGATTATTTCAATTTCTGAAAATTGTTTACCTTATGCTACGCTCGGCAAATGATATAGTAAAAGGTTATTAATTTGATATTAGCATAAAATTCTCCATATAAGATATCAATTTGATCTAGCCGAAAGTATTTTTTAATATCCACGATTAGCATATAGAACCAAAATATATAAATTATTGATGAGAAATCCCGAATCAAATGTAGAAAGTTAAATTTTATTTTAAAAATCACGAAACAGTGATAGAAATAATTGAAATGCCCTCCAGCGCAGTAATTGGGTAATTACTTAATGTTCACGTAGGAGCAAAAATTCCACAAATTGTTTTACGAAACTTAGCACTTAGTGCGACTGAGTGAGCTTCATGACTGAGATTTAAAAGTCTGAAAATTATTGTTTAAGTAGTTTAAATTAAAACTATGGTTCATTGTTTTATCCTAATTTTCATACAAACAGAACGCGTCGTTGAAATGAACGTTTTAATCAGTAAAACTTTTTAAATGAATGTATGCTCTACTTGAAATAAAGGAAACATCGAAATTATGTAAATATGTAGGAATATTGTTTGATGGTTATTTGTGATATTCTCTTGATTTTTATTTTTCCTTCTTACTACCACATGAATAAATCTATGTATCTAAAAAAGGTTATCCAGTATGATATTGGGAGAATAAACCTCTGCGCGTAATAGTCAACTTTCCACATATTTTATAAAAACTAAGAACTTAGACAAATGAAACAGATTTAGTTTCCGAAATGTTAGGGAACTATTTTATTATTTTGTTGATATACACGGTGTCCCACTTTTAACTACGAAAATTGTTGTGAAAACGCTAACATTTTAAGGTCAGGTATCTGGTAAAACTTTGGGAATCCAGTATTTTGAAAAAGAGATAACCATTTTATCATTGTTATTATTGGAGTTCGGATATCGGCAAATTATTCCAGTGCCGTTTGCAGGAACATTGATAAAAAATGCAAGTTTATGTCGTGTGAATTTGTTTATATTATACCGGGTGTAACAGAATCATGGCACACCCCCTATTCTCCTTTAGTTTTGAAGATAACACCGGCACACAAAAAAAGTTGTTTGTACATTTGACGCCACCTACCTCCCGACATGTATTTCGACCCGCTGAATCCGAATTTGAAGTCAGTTTGGACCGTACACCCTCAAATATAGAGTAAATTGAAAAACCGTAAGAAATAGCGAAAATTGGGTGTTTCGGTAATAAAAAAAATTTTGTGGATCTAAACCAAGCCTAATTTTTATGTTTTCGATCCGCTGAATACGAATCTAAAGTATATTTAGACCATAAGCCGTTTTAAATCTAAGTAAATTGTAAAAAACCCTCGAAAATTGCTAAAAATGGCAAAAAATTGTGATTATGTTGATGAAAAAAATTTTCATTCTGTTTATACGTCATTTTTTATAGATTTTACAATTTTTCACATTTTCAGATTCTAAAGTTGTATTTTATGCATAAAAAAATACAAGAAACATATTTAATCGTGTTTCATAGATTTTTTTCAATTTTTTCTACTGCAATTTTTTGCTATTTTATCGGTTTTTTGCGATTTTTTGAGATTTTTAGGGATTAATGGGCCAAATATATTTCAGATTCGGAATCAGCAGATCAAATTTCATAAAAATCCTCTTCGATCCGGGCCTACAAAATTTTTTTCATCAACATAATCACAATTTTTTGTCATTTTTAGTAATTTTCGAGGGTTTTTTACAATTTACTTAGATTTAAAACGGCTTATGGTCTAAATATACTTTAGATTCGTATTCAGCGGATCGAAATACATAAAAATTAGGCTTGGTTTAGATCCACAAAATTTTTTTTATTACCGAAACACCCAATTTTCGCTATTTTTTACGGTTTTTCAATTTACTCGATATTTGAGGGTGTACGGTCCAAACTGACTTCAAATTCGGATTCAGCGGGTCGAAATACATGTCGGGCGGTAGGTGGCGTCAAATGTACAAACAACTTATTTTTTGTGTGCCGGTGTAATTGATTGAAATTTGGCATATCTTATATACATAATAAGCAGCACTTTTTGACATACAAGTGATTTTTTTCACTTCCGCTTTCGCCGGAAGTGACACTAGCTTTCGATTTTTAAACGGAACACCTTATATATTATTGCATTGTTGAATTCTGCATAATATTCTGAATCCAACGATACCAAATAAATGACATTTCAAACGTCAGTATTTTTTTTAATATAATTTTTAGTTTTCCATTTAAGTGTGCCATGACGGTTCCGGCTTATTCTAAATTTAGCTGTAATTTTGTTTGTATTTATCGCACATTTTAATAAGACATATGGTTCCATTTGAAAAAATTGAGTTTTTCCCCAAAAACCGTTTTGATGAACTTTATTTGCTCATAAATCATGTAATTTAGTATTTTTGAAGGGATTTCGATTTTTTAGCATTACACGGGTCAAACTTGTTAAAAAAATATACTCAAATGTCATGGTCCTGGTGCTGAAATTTTTTTTTAGTGGTAAAAATTATAAGCACAAAAGTATGTTCTGTGGAGGTTTCTTTGTTACAAGCTGAATTTTATATAAAATGAATGCTTATGTACTGATGTTTCAAAATCCTAAGTCCGTCAAAAATTGTATTGAGCAAAAGGCCACTAAGTTAAAAAACGAGTTAAGCACACAGTGGCAAAGAAGGGAAATTGCAATTTTTTTGATATATTTTTCAAAAAAAAGTTTTGTATAGCAAATATTTTTATATAATTTATGTATATTATGTTATACATTGGGGCTTACGAGAGAACGAATTTTAAAACGGTAATATTTCGATTTAAAATGCTTTATTTAATTTAGACATTTTTTGCGTTTCCCACGTATTATCTCCGAAACGAAAGCCCAAATGAAAATGTAGGTACTCTTAAGAAAAGTTTACTTTACTGAATAAAACGGTTTTATAATTTTATGATTAATAATAAATAAGTTATACTAGTTGTATAACGCAATGTGGTGCAAACGCCGACAGACGAAATTGAAAGATGTCGTGCAAGCGCTCATAAAAATATCGACAACTAATTACGGATCATCGTAATTAAAAAATAACATAATGTTTAGAACACTGAAATTCCATTTTACAAGGCTATTGAATAAATATTTTTTTGGTAATATTAATAGTTAAGTAGTTAAACAAAAGTGTTAAACAAAAAGTTTCCTTGATCAAAACGGCAAATTTGGCAAATGTGTGCTTTCAGAATTCTTTAATTAATTATTTTTTTAATGTTTACGTTGATAAAAATGATATTATTTAACAAAAATGTAAACAATATTATGTAGATTAAAATAACGTAAAATTATTTTAAAGGTAATTTTTACATTTCACCCCCTACAGCCACCCGGTACAGGACGACATTTTGATGACCAATGAATTTTGAAGTCCCAAAATAATTTAAAATAAGTTTAAACTTTTAACCTCAAAGTGCAAACAGAAATCACATTTGATGGCTGGTGAACTCTACTATACATAATTTACATTTCTTAAAACATTCGCGTCTCATTTATATAACACGAATAAAATTGGACCTGTACCTTGTGGTTTCATACTTTGGTGATATATAACAATTAAATTTTACCCTCTGAAACCTTACCTACCCAGTAAATGATAATTACATTAAAAGTTCGGATATAGGATCCACGTTAGAAAAATGGCGGCCAAATATATACATAGAAAATTTACTTCACACTACAATATAAAGTAAAGTGTAAAATTCTCCAAAAGTGGTTAATGCCCGATTATCCAGATACTTTCTTAAACAATTTATAGAAAAAAATAAATGTATTAGTAATGCCGAGCCAAATTCTGTTCTAGACTCTAATGAATGAGCGTGTCTATTATTGAACTTATTACTCAAAGGATGATTCTGTTATTTCTAGGTGGGTGTAAAATAGCCTGTTTTTCAACACCGTTTTGTTGTGTAGAAAACCTGCTTTTAATAACACATCTCTGATATATTTTTTAAGGGAAATGAAGGCGATAAACATCAGTAAATGGCAATTTGTACCTTGTAAGCAATATGCCTTAAAAAGTGTAATGTAAAAACTCAAAAATTATTTCCGGCTCTAAGAATCTTGTGTTGGAAACCCTCGCTTATATATTCTAATTTATTCTCTGTTTATATTGGCCAGTGTACACAAAAAAGTTATCCAAACTTAATTTTCATACCGAGTACATTTTAGATAAAAATAATATATTAATGGAAAATTGGGAAATTTTCGTATAAATACATATAAATGTGATGGCAGTAAAAGCTACCTTGTTGTCACCTAAGTATCCTTTATTTAAAACTTTAAACATACATAATATACCCAAATTGGATTATTTTTAATATTTATATGTACTAGCAAAAGAAAATCTCGAATGAAAATGATTTTTTTGTACTACGAAGAATACTAAGTTTTGAGATATACAGAATGTTACAATTTTAAGGAACCAAACTTCACAGATATAAAGTAATTTTAAGCAAAAGAGTTCCTACATCAACAAAAAACATCGGCTTTTTTTATTGCTTTACCTCTGTCAAAGAAGCCGACATTTTTTATGTTGCAAATAATAAACTTTACTTTAGGAGACACAAGGTGTTAAAGTTTTAATTTTTTTCAAATTTCTCCCCTGTAATTACAGGCAGTACTGACGCGTATTTTTTTTATTAATATAAAATACGAATATTTAGTAAAGGGCCCCATTCACATTGAGATCTGTATCGATACATGTTGCAAGTATCGGTATCGCGATACAAATCTCTATATGTATTTGATTGACTCAGTATCGGTGTATCGGTATCAGCTGGTATCGCCGCCTGTTTCACTGTCGAGAAACTTCGATACCGCGCGAGTGCAACTGATACGAATATCTACTTGTCGCAACGTGTATTTGTCTGTCTCTTGTATCGCGCTAGCATACATCAATATATTATTATTCTAATAATAATAGAAAGTGAAATAGGTAACGACGTCGGCAGACAGAGACTTTTGGGAAGACTTTTTAAATATTTACAAATTGTATCCGTGTTTGTGGAATTTTGCATCGAAGGAATACTCAAATAGACAGCTACATAACCATTGCTTGGTCCATATTCTCTTTCTACGCCTTTTTTCCTTTAAAGCTTCCGATAGTGCTACTGCAACTGCCACCATCACTGGTTGAGTTAACATTTCGGTTTCGCCTTTGAAATTGAAATGGAGTCTCATGATTCCGTTTCAGTGTGTATATCATGATTCCGTCTCAGTGTGTATGTGGTACTTGATACTAGATACACATCTCAATGAGATTTGTATCGATACATGTATCGATACTGATCTCAATGTGAATGGGGCCCTTTAAATAATATGACATCAAATAAAATGTACATATTTCTTATTAATAAAAAAAATACGCATCAGTATTGCTTGTAATTTTATATATTAAATCCTAAGATGAATTATTTGTTTTAATTTTTTGTTCACATCAACAGAAAAATTTTAATGGCGATTTAAAGTTTTATGTTGGTAAATCTGGTGACGAGGGCGTGCTAACATGGCCTTTTTAATAGCTGTTTTTGTTTGAATTTTGTTTATTTTTTTCAGTTAACACTGCAGTTGTTTCAATGTTTATAAAATACATAAAATAATGTAGTTAGTTATGCGATTAGAACACTTGAAAAATCTATTGATTTTTTATATATAAAAAAAAATGTTTTTCCAAAGGTGATATATATCCGATATAATATAGGATATGTATCGTCTGATATGTTTATATAAATATCATGATATTTCCGAACGTTGATGTTTTGCTACCTCAATATTCTCAAATAATAATGAGAGACTAATTCAGTACTGTTATTATTAAATAAAACAGACACAAAAAAACAAGGAACAATTTAAAAAAAATAAATGTTTTTTTTTTTACTTTCGTGTTGGTGTCAAATTTAAAAATGGGTCGTCCTTGCAAGAACGTGCATTTATTTCTTTGTCTCCGCTCAAAAAAAAATTTTTTTTGTTTAAATGTTATTCGCCATTTTTTAAGATGCAAATATATAACGAATATCTTGTTGACTGAATTTCATTATTTATTTCACATAGTATTTTTTAAATAACGGTATGTGAGATCTCACCTCCATTAATTGTCCCAATGTAATATTGACTATTTCACACAAGATTTTTGTTAGATTTAAACCCAGAACCACAAAAAAATCGTTAGATCAACATAATATTTCAAAATGAAAGTAAATTATGTCTCATAATTTTAAAATCAATAGATTGTCTTCAAGGTTGAAAAATGTTGATGTCCCAGGTCTACATCTCACCCTCATTAATAGATTTTGTGTGAGACAATAAAAATAATAGATGTCACTCAAATCACCCACCATTTGCTTAGCAGGTAGTGCAAAATAAGTTCCTACACAGTGTGTAGTGCTACTTTTGTTTAAAAATTTAATTAGGAGATTAATTGTTGTCAAAGTGCAAATTCAGCTTTATGTTAAGGTAAGTTATCATCTCCAAGTAATTGAATAATATTGAGATTTTGTTTTATGTGCTTATTACAAGTGTTTGGCTGATAATAAATTTTGAGGTTAGCTTCCTTCTAGTAAATTCAAACTCTTTGGCGCGCTATTTAAATAAATATCTCACCTCCACTAATCTCACCTACTTTAATGAATCCAATTAACGGAGGTGAGGTAGATTAATGGAAATGAGAAACTCAGTTCTTATGTTGATTTTAACCAGATATCTATCTACCTGCTGTTGCACCACTGAATAGCCCGACGACTTGCAAAATCTACTTATTACTATACTTTTAAAAAAATATCTGTATGCAAAAATATAGACACATAGAAAGATAGAATTTGTAGAGAATGCCAGACCGCTTTTCATGTTGCACAGGGCAAGGATTTTTGGCACGAGAACACAATGTCACTGGTCACCCTATAGTTTCATCTGCTATTGTACCTCAAACAATTTATTCGTTGCGAACGAGTTGTCTGATAGTCCACTGCTATTATAGCTTTGCAGGTTTCAAATGTTATTAAAAAACATTAAATTTGCCTTAAAGCGTCACCTCCGTTAAATATGCCTCATCTCCATTAATAGTTTTGTAAATTTGCTGTTTTTTTACAAAATATGCATAAAAACCTATCCTAAGGAACGGAGAGGGTAAGAGAAACCCAAACCAGTCAATTAATCTTTAAAAAAGCTAGAACCGACCAGTTCGAGCAAGTATTACCTCTAAACCACGGAGCCATATTAAACTTAACCATTTAATAATTGTGTTCTCTAAACACTTCATTTTATTGTAAAATTGAAAATTTATCAAACATAAATATTTGGTTTAGGAGAATGAGTCAAATATAAGTCATACAAAATTTTCGAAAAATAATGTGTCGTGTTTTCAAGAATTGTTAACAATTAAAACTCTTTCGTCAGTGCTTACAAAGGTCGCCAATGACTGTAGATTGTGTATATTTTAATATGCTAATGAGTTCCTACTAGCTATAGTTAATTACTTTTCAATTAAACCTATTGAACATCCAGTCAGTTACCTATCTAATGGGTGTTCCTTTTGACACCGAAGTTGTTAAACGATCACTTTGATTAATAAGTATACCACAGCAGTTTAAGAACAATCCATTAATTAATAAAAGTATTAATCACATTAAACGTACAGTTAATTAATTATTCCATTTCAGTATGTATATATTTTTCTTGAAGGTGGCATTTTTATCAGGTAACCAACATAAATCTTAAATCGTCTTAAATTTTCTATATTCAAGATTAGGCAGCGGAAATGTATACCATTTTTCAGGCCCGGCAGTTATATAAAAATATCCTATTTTTTAGAGAGCCTTTATATAATTGAATTAATTGATAATATATCATTGATAAGTATGCGTTTAATTTATACAGTGTTTCATAATTTGAGGCGAAAAATTAAGGAACGTGTACGGTGTGATTTTCTGGTTAAAAAATGTAAAATAAAATTTTTGCCGCTTGGGCTTTGTTTCCGAGTTATTAGACTTCAAAGTTGCTTTGTTGGTTTAGTTGTTTCGTTAAACATGCAGTTTTCTAACGAGAAATACGCAGATATTGTTTTTGTGTATGAATTTTGTGACGGCAATGCATTAAAAGCTTGTAGGGAATACAACATAAGATTCCCTAACAGGCGACAACCATCTCGTCGGATGTTTTCAGACGTTTGAAAAACCTTAAACACAGAAGTTTTACATCCATTTCATAAACAAAAGGTACCTACATAATTTGACCAGGAGATCACGCGCAAGGACTCGCATTTTGTCAATGGTTTCTTCAACAGCATGAACAAAATTAAAATTTCATTAGAGAGACGCTTTGATCGGACGAAGATACTTTTACTTGGGATGGCATACTTTCAATAACAGCTGTAATGAATATGTATGGTCTAGAAAATCCACACGCTTTTAAAAGAATAGGTTTTCAGCAAAGGTTCTCTATTAATGTGTGGGACGGAGTCTTTAACAAACAACTACTTCCGATTCAAATCCTTCCTAATCGTTTGGGTGCTGAGGCGTACTTGAATTTTTCAGAAAACGATATTGCAGAATTGCTGGAAGATTTTTCTCTTGATTTGGTTTATAATTGTATGTGGTATCAGCATGACGGGGGCACCGCCGCATATTGGACGTAATATTGTGGCTTGGTTAAACGAAACTTTTAATGGGAGATAGATTGGTCGGCGTGGTCAGGTGCTAGGCTTGCGAGATCACCTGCTTGAATCGTCTGTATTATTTTGTATGAGGGCATTTAAAACAACTGGTTTACGCAGTGGCAATTGATAATCATGAGCAATTAATGCAAAGAATAATGAATACAGTCGAATACATTCAAAATAGACGAAACTTCCAATCATTATATAATTCGCTTATTTTGCGCTGCGAAGTTTTTATCCGCGCTGATGGTGGTATTTTTGAGCATTTGTTATAAATATTTTATTATTTGTATTGTTTTTTGTAATTAATAATACGTTCATTTTTGTAAATCAATTATTGTTACCGTAATAAATTATTGTATCATTGTTACGCTCCTTCATTTATCGCATTAAGTTATGAAACAATTGCATTTCTAATCAACAAAAAATTTACTTGAAAATTCTTATTAATGTTTTGTTCTTCACCTCACTCACGACATACTTTTTATAACATTTATTTTATGGCTTGCTATTATTTATTAAAGTTAAAAATTGATCACATGCAGAAACTTTGAGGTCTAATAACTCGGAAACAAAGTCCTACCAGCAAAAATTTTATTTTACATTTTTTAACGAGAATATCACACCGTACACGTTCCTTAATTTTTCGCCTCGAGTTATGGAACACCCTGTGTACCTGTAATATATGCAACCAGTATTGAGACAGGAAGCCGGGATACATGTGTATAATGTTATACGCAAGTTTGCTCCTGTTCCTCAGTTGGCGTTGGACCACGACCGTGTACGGTTAGTTAGTTTCGCAGAGCGGTGTTTGGCATCTGATCCGCTAACCTTGAGATACAAAACAATGTGTCAAATTCGTGAAAATTATCTGCGCAGTTTGTCAGTCTTTGCGGAGCCTAACAGTGTAAACTATTTAGAATTAATCTCGGTAGATGTGAAACGGTCATTTTCCATGTACGTACATATGTACAGACCAAATCGCTATGAATACAGGACGAATATTTAATTGTGACCATGTATGCTAATGCAAAGGTGCAGATTTTATTCATTCTGAATAATATTACATTGTATTAAACGGTATAAGGTGTTTCAAAAGAGTATTTCAATAAGAGCGCAATATTTCAAGGTTCAATAAAACATGGTTTTCTGTAGTAAAGTATTGGAATATTTATTGAGTTATAATGTAGACATTTGGGAGTTATGTATGGAACAACACATCTGGTAATTGGCCGCCACGGCTTTGCTGGCACATGCGTACTTTTTGGCGAAATTTTGAATAACGGTGTTGCATAAATGTGGCGGTATTTCGTTAATATAGTGTCTAATTTCGGCCATCAATGCTCCGGTGATCGCGGGCTTGTTGGCATAAGCCTGTGACTTCAGATAACCCCACAGCCAAAAGTCCAAAGGTGTTAAATCGCAAGAGGGTGGCGGCCAATTCTGGTCACCAAACTCGAGAGATGACATGACCAGGAAAAGACTCGTGCAAGACCGTCAATGTTTCACGGGCGGTATGGCAAGTGCCCGTCCTCTGAAACCACATGTCGTCGAGAGCAATATCTTCCAATTGAGGCACAAGAAACTGGGTTATCATAGCACGATAACGTTCGCCATTCGCCGTTACTGTATTACTTGCCTCTTCTTCGAAGAAAAACGGCCCAATGATTCCTCCAGACCACAATGCACACCAAACAGTGACACGTTTTGGATGCATTGCTTTCTCATGAATCATTCGTGGATTTTCTGCGCCCCAAATGCGGCAGTTTTGCCTATTAACGAAGCCATCGAGGTGAAAATGGGCCTCATCACTGAAAATGATTTTGTTCGCAAAATCGGCATTCACTTCTTGTTGTTCAAGGATCCAATTGGTGAACTCTCTTCGCTGTGCATGGTCTGTTGGCAGAAGTTGTTGAGTCAATTGGACTTTGTAGGCATAGAGATGCAAATCTTTAGTGAGAATACGCTGAAGAGTGGCTGTTGTAACGTCCAATTCTTGTGTACGATGACCAATCGACGTCCCTGGACTTTCGGCCACGCTCTCGCGAACTACAGTGAAGTTTTGTTTTGAACGACCTCAACGAGCTCGTGTCGTGTGTTTCACATCACTAACGGAACCAGTACTTTCGAATTTTTCGATTATTCTTTTCACAGTAGATGAATGAGAACATTATTTCGACCAAAAATTAGACGCACTTTACGAATCGTGGCAATCAAACTTTCACCATTTTGAAAATAATGTTTAACAATCAGGACGCGTTGTTCTATCGTGTAATGCTCCATGTTTACTAACTCCCACCTGTCTCCTATCGACCTGGCATGTCAAAATCTTGTGACATCATGACAGTCAAACTGGCGCGCAATTCAAATCTTGCGCTCTTATTGAAACACCTTTTATTTCATTATTCCTTTTATACTTTTGCTTTTATTTGTTTACCTATGTTCTTCTGTCAGCAATGAGGCACTAGTAGCTACAGGTCTTGGACTCCAATCCAGTTCGCTCTTTCTAATTTAGATAACCAAAAATGGAAACAAATAGATATTTTATTTTAATTCGTATTTTCCAGATTTAATAAGAGAAATTATTACCAAAACTAATGTCAGTTTTTTTTTATTTGTTTAAAATACGAATTAGTGTCTTTAATCAGTATCAAAAGTAAAAAATGGAAAAAGTTAAGAGCGGTTTCCAAGTTTGTGTTGGGCTGCTGAAGAAAATCCATATGAATTTACAAGTTTAATTATTTGTAAAACAAATAACTGTCTTGCTAGTTTTAGTCTTTTTTATTAACTGGAAAACTCTATCGGAGATAAAACAGATGAAAATATAATTAGATTAATAAATGCATGTATATCAGTTAACAAGCGAATAAACGAAGCCTACAACAGCTAAACAACCAGAAACAAGAGGCCTAATCATAACAGAAGACCTCAATCACTCCTTCGACAGGATTACTAAAGACAAATAATAGGGAAAATAATGAGATATAGGTGGTAATATACAGAGTGGGGCAATAGTACGTCGGAGTGCGATATCTCGAGTTCTACGATAGCTAGAAATTAAAAAATATATATAAGTACAACTAGATAAAAAGTCTATTGCCGGAAATTATTTTTTAATATACAGGTCGAGCCAAGACGAAATTACAGGATCAAGTGCCTTTTTTTTTAAACGGAATGCTATGTATATCAGTATATTTTTTTGAAGCCTCTTTCTAGACTCTAATCATTCCTATATTATTATTGACTATCTCAGCCAGTTGGATGTAATGAATTTTTTTTGTTGAAATAATGCCATCTGCAGTGCATATTGAAAAAAAACACCAGTCACAATTACGGGTTTTAAGAAAAACTTACGTGAATACTAGTTACGAGACATCTAATTGATGTTTTTACTCCCTAAAAATGTACAGAGTGTCCAAAAATTATTTTTCAATTAAGAACTTTTTAAATTGAATTTTCTCAATTTTTTTCAAATGGAACACCCTGTATATTTTTCAACGATGCAGTGTAGAAATGAAAAACGAAAATTTTTGGTAAGTACTTCCTTATGGCTAATTGCAACCATTTTCGTTTTATTGAGCAATAAGTACAAAATTCAAGAATAAACTTAAAAAATAGAAGTTTCTTCCAACAATTCATCAGAAAAAATTATAATAAGTCCCATTTTGATTGATTTAAATGAGGAAAGTGCTTTTTCTTCGATGAAGTGGGTAAAAAAACTGGTCCTTATTAAGAAATTTATCGCACTATCGGTCGTAGTTATCATATGTATAAAATTTAAAATATTTCGATTTTCAAAAATAATTTTAATAAAGGAAACTTGTAGACATTACTTTGTTTTGGGCGAGTCAAGCAGAAATTGCTTGCTTGCCGATGGAATTTATAAGCAAAGGTATCCTGAAAGAAGGATTCCTAATGTCAGCTTCCAAAACCTAGCAGCTTCCAAACTCGATAGATTTGTGGAAACTGGAAATGTCGAATATAAAAAAAGTAAATGAATTAAACGTGTTGTGAATGAAGAAAATGAGTTTTCCGTGATGCTGATAATGGTTGAGAATCCCCATATTAGTCAGAAATGAACTCATTATTAGGAATAAGTAGAATCTTAAAAACAAATAAGTTTCATGCATATCATATTCAAATGCACCAGGAACTATCTGATAATGATTTTCTAAAGTAGTCTACAGTTTTGTGATTGGCCAGAGATAAAATGCAAGATGTCTGTCATCTTCAGTAATGTTTTATTCACTGATGAGGGAACTTTTCATAAAAATGGATTTGTTAATAGGCACAATTTCCATTATTATGCTTCGGAAAATCCTCACTTTTTTAGGCATGCTGATAACCAGCACAGATGGCTTATAAACGTTTAAGGAGGAATTATTGGAGAACATGTAATAGGGCTCAATCATTTCTTTGATGATAGATTATTTATCTTCATTTTCTGGAACACTGTCTGCCACAATTATTGGTGAATCTTCCTTAAAGGATTCGAAATAAGATGTGGTTTCAGCAAGATGGTGCTCCACCACATTATTATGCAAGAGACCACTTAAATAATACCGACCACTTCAATGGATTGGAAAAAATAAACCCAATAAATGGCCTGCTAGATAGATCTCCAGATCTTACAAAAAGCACAATCAAAATGGGCAACATTATAATTTTTTTCTAACGAATTATTTGAAGAAACCTCTATTTTTTAAGTTTATTCTTAAATTTTGTACTTATTGCTCTATAAAACGAAAGTGGTTGCAATTAGCCACAGGGAAGTACTTACAAAAAAATGTTCCTTTTTAATTTCTACATCACATCATCGTTGAAAGATGTGCAGGGTGTTCCATTTGAAAAAAAAAATTCAATTCAAAAAAGTTATTAATTAAAAAATTAAAAAGCTACTGTACATTTTAGGAAAAAAATTGATTCAAGAACATCAATTAGATGTCTCGTAAGTAGTATTCACATAAGTTTTTCTTAAAGACCATAATTGTGACGTGATTTTTTCAATGTGCATCTACAGATTTCATTATTGCAACAAAAAAATTCATTACATCCAAGTGGTTGGGAGATAGTCAATAATAATATAGGAATGAATAGAGTCTAGAAAGAGGCGACAAAAAATTTACTGATATACATAGCATTCAAAAAAAGACATTTGATCCTGTAATTTCGTCTTGACTTGCCCTGTATATTCGAAAATAATTTCCGGTTACACATTTTTATCTAGTTTACTTATATATATATTTTTTTAATTTCTAGCTATCGTAGAACTCGAGATATCGAAGTCCGACGTACTATTTCCCCACCGTATATATACCTGTATATTATACAGTATTAAATTTTGTACATTGTATTCTTGTTTGATTACCAAGAAATCTGAGATACATATCACATTAAAGTTGTAAAATACAATTTACCTAAAACGTACTAAATTTGATCATAGGTATGTATAATGCATATTAGATGATTATATATTTTAGTTTAGATACCAAGAATAAGAAGCATCATAAAAAATATCTAATTCCACTTATAATACCATGATTATTTATTGTTTCCCAAAAAAAAAAAAGCGTACGCAAGATAAAATCAGCCTCTAATAGTTGCAAACGAATATAAAGCGTGTAATAACATATTTGAATATTCAATAATGACTCTTGGGGGGACTCTTCCACTTTCACCTAGAATGGCTAGGCCGGGGTGGGCTATCGAGTCTAGCATGTGCTGTCTCTGTCACTCCATATTTAAAAGTAGCTGTTACAACGTATATTTGAAACAACCAGTGTATACCAATTAGCAGACAACACTTCATGTATAATTTGGAAACAAAGATTAAATTAGGATTATTGTGCAAATATCTATATCAATAAATTAAATTGAACATTTATTTTCTGTTGATATGATTTTTTTTATTTTGCTTACATACCGCCCATCTTGAAATGTGAATTATTTATTTTTTAAGCGTATCACACCAACAAAGAATATTCTTGTTTCAGTGTATTTTTGGTATACATTGAGTATACCAATTATTATTTTGGAAAAAAGAAGTATAATTATTGTAGTGATAAATTCAATTTAAATATTATGGCTTATTCTCATCAACAATATTTAAAAATAAGAAAGAAAACAAATGAAAATAATTGGTTATTTACATGAAAACAATTGTTTTGTTATCTTGTTGATTTGTTTGCGGCGATACGCTATACATTTTTTCACCTATGTTCATAACCCTAAAATTTGACAGCTTTATGGTTAACACCTGTATAGATATAATGAAGCTGATATGGGAGAGCTGCATCGGGAACAATGTTGAAACATCTGGATTTTGACAGACTGATAGAATTTCCATTTAAACTATGGGGAAGGCTTTCAGATATTTCAAATGGGGAGTAATATTATAAGAAGTTGGAATGCACAGAAAATGAGAGAATTGTGGGATTTCGACAGAACAGTATATTGCGAGTTGCAAAATCTTATAAGAACGAATTTAGATTCAATTTAGGAATTACAGTAGAGGCTAACAGGGAGGGGCATATGGAAACTAAAGGAAAAATCGGGATGATTTTCAAATATGGAGAGGGTCGGTTGGAATTCCTTAGCATAAATCGAAACGTCGTATATTTGTTCCAAAATTCGAATAACGATGTCAAACAGTCAATTTCGTCGAACGTCGGAATTCCTGTAAAGATTGGGTATATTTGCTATTGTGATTATGGGTACGTTAATTCAACAATCTAGTTAATTGAAATCGGTATAATTTAGTGTACAAAATGGAAAAAAAAAAAATAAAATTCTTTATTATATGTTTGAAAAATTAATTATTAATATCAAAAAATTTTATAAATAAATATGTAATAATTAATTTTTACGAAAGTAAGTAATAAAGAATTTTATAGAATTTTTTTTTTGATTTATCATAATAATTACTCATATGGGATCAACCTATCTAGTTAAATAATTTGGTGTTTGTCACAAAAAAAGTAAGGCCGACTGCTTTTATGATATCACCATTTGACAGATTTTTGTGTAGTGATAAAAACTTCCAATAGGTTATTGGGTAAAGTTCACGTGGACTGTCTTATAAGAAATATAACTAGAGATCGGAAGGTAGCAATAAATGATGTCAATTGTAAGGTTGATGCTAGGTGATGTGTCATCGCGTAAATATGTTAATGCATATATGACAAAATATCTTACCTTGTGATTATTTTGGCGAGTTCGGTAACATCCAAATACGAAAAGGGCTGAAAGTATTGATGAATGTAACATTAACATGCACATATACATATTTCTAACTGGCGATCACAAGAGTAGAAGTATATTACATATTAATGCACCCACTAAAACATGTACCATCTTCCAGCCGCAAGCATTGTTGTGTCACATTTCTATGATAAATATTTTTTTCTTAGTTTCGTGTTTCCGATGGCACCTGAACATTGCTGTACTGCCCACTAATACACTTTTGTAGAAATTGTTTAATCGTGGATTATCTGTAATATTACCAGTCACTTTTTATGACTGTCTGAGGAAATGTGTCTTTTAACAATGTTTGCCATGACGTTGCACGAAAGCGCTTTTATAAAGCTTGTGCAATATAATTCTGCGCCGTTAAATTGCGACTCCGGAAAATCGCTAATCCACAAGTTCACTTTATCCTGAAGCAATTGAAAAGTTAACCTCTATTGTCTTTAATTTGACACTGTTTAAGTATTTATATGGTATTTACATAAGACGTTTTATAAATACGCTATTTAGAATGTATTCAACATGGGGCGGTGGGTGTAAACGTGATAGCCAAGGCGGATCCGCCTATATTTATCTATGCATTCGCATTGCTATTGGACACTTGACAATAATGAGCAGCCCCATCAAGATGACGGTCAGTAAGTACATAATTGTTTTCTATAGTTACAAGCCGTCTAATTACCTGATAAAAACTTCAAATTTGTTCTCATTTTTATAAAGAAAACAAGATTTATTGCATAGTACATAAGATTATTTTATCATTTCATATTGTTTGGGAATGTTTCATTAGGTGTTTACAATATATTATATCTACCTAAGCCGTTTCTGAAATGTATCGCCACCTCCAGATCTCTTAAATGTAACTCATTCTTTCATCAGAGGCGGACCTTTTGTTTTCATAAGTTTATTTGAATTGATAACAATAAATTAATAAAATGTTAAGCTGTTCCTTAATTTATTATATGTTTAATCACCTCAATACAGTACTGATGAATTCTATATTCACCACTACTCCGTTTTTTGGGATGCATCAGCTCACTACAACAAAGGATACATGCTGCCACAAAAAAGTTGAAAGGATGGTATTTCAATAATTTTCGTCAAATGGTGAAAAGCAAAAATTATCCATACCCTATATACATAATATTGTTTGACTGTATACAGTCGGACAATTATGTGGTGAAGAATATATACACATCGAGCCAACCGACTAGATGCACGACTAGCGGTATGCGCACTTTACAGTTTCCAGTCTGAATACGAAGTTCGAACGAAAGTTAATGATTGCATCAGGACGTTTGCTGAAGAAGGATTAGATGAGACAGTCACAAAGTAGATGTCAGTATCGCTAAAGCTGTGGTGGTGAGTATTGCTCGTTCATCTAAAGAAATCTTAGCATTCTATCGTACTTACTAAAATTATCTGAAAGTTTCACAATTAATATCAAAACAGCACAAAATCAAACACTGATTTTGTTTCGAAGTAATTAGTAATTCTAAAAACATAAATTATTATTCACATAAATAATAAAGACAAATAATACCAGCTTTAAAAAATAAAATAATACGTAAATAAATAAATAAATAATTCAGATTAGATTCCCAAAATGACCTCCTACTTGAGCAAGTCAATATCCTAACCTACCGTAGAAGCGCCGTCTGAAATCTGCGCTGAGATCTCCCCATGCATCGTGCTGACAACGGAGCGACTGTAAACTACGCATACTGCTAGTCATGTATCTAGTATAAGTGAACTATCAATTCATCATCTTTGGTCCTATAATCCTCAGATCTTGGCCAGCTCTAGGATCCGTCGCCATTTTAATCGATCTCTAGCTACCCTTTGCCATTCTCGTATACCTAGAATTCTCGGATCACTCTCCACTTCATCTATAAAAGTGAAACCATCATGTAAAAAAGTCTTTACGTGTGGTATGGTTAGACCGTTACGTTGACTTAACCCACTCTATACTTACCGACTTGAGCCCAAAACGCTTAAAATTTCGTAGCGTGTTTACAACTCATTTTCTCACGAACACTTCTTAGAATAAGAAATGCATAAATCGAATAACTAGTAATATTAGTAGTTAAATAGTTAAAGTCACTGTTAGTTAAATTTATTTTATTTGTACTGTTACTAAAAGGAATATCAGACTGGTTGTTATTACGGAGGGAAACTAGTTATAGAAAGTAAAATATTGTAAAACTGTTCATTTAAATTAAGCTCACAATAATTATTTGCATGACTTATAAATTGAATAATGTCAGTAGCAATAAATATAGAAATTACTAGATGAAGTAAATTAATAATTATGTTAAATTGACTAATTTATTTTTAGTCACTACTGATATTATATATTATTAGAACAAAATGTAGCAATGCGTAAAGTAGGTAAAATCGTGGGTAAAATGGTAAAAACATGAAAGAAAATACATAAAGATAATTAACAGTATATAAATAAAGTCTAATTGAAAATCATCTCTCATCATTAAAATCGCGTTCTTTCTTTCTCGCTTATTACGTTAACTAAAAAACACTGTTGACATTTACTTCTGCAACGTATAAACAAAATATTTTTTATTGTAATTTATTTATTTAATTTATGGGAGTTAAAAATGTATCTAGAATAGTTGCATTCGGACGTTGTCAATAAGGCAACAAAAATAATGATTATGTCGTATTATCTAAACAAGGAATTTGGATGTCGTGATGTAAGTAACGGGAGCAGACTGCAAAACAGTCGCATACTTTACATAACAACGGTATTTTTTACGGTTACTAACGCACAAAACTAAACCAAAAATATCGAATCAATAAAAAAATTTCTTTATACTCGACATACTCACAACAGATCTCTAACTTGAAAGTTCTCGAAATGAACAAAATTGCTAAAAATGATGTAAATAAATTAACCCCCTCCAACTAAACATAAGGTCAAATCAATCCAGCAGGTAGTCGGCTAATAATGTGCTTTGTTTAGGGAATAATTCTCCGCTCATCGATAAGGTTTTATATGCAAAATATTAATTAACTGATGTGTAAGTACACTGTTAAAAGTTACAATTTAATTTATTACAATTATTACTATTATATCGCCTGTTTCGGAATATAGTATTAAGTTGAAAAATCCGTCTCTGGGATGACATCCAAACCCATTACGTCTTGGCATAACTTTGATAAAAAATTTCTTAAAATTTTGGTGTCAATTTAATACTATTTGACATGGATCTACATTAATTCAAATGTTCTGTACTTGAATTTTTAGCACTATATTGTGAATAACCTTTAAATGTATTAATTACATCATAAAATATATTGTTAAAGCAAGAATTAATTAGAGATTTTGGAATACAATAAAATTAACATACCGATAAACCATTTGTGGCCAAAATCTTTGAGGGAACGTATTATTCCTATTCACATAATATCAAGTGGGTGTACTTTCAGTGGGTCCTCTATCTCATAATTTAAATAATATGTTTTATGAATATAAAGTGATTTACTCAACTGTATATAAAATAAATCATAAGCTCTTCTGTTATAGTCTTTAATTCCAATTTCTGTTAAAAGCACCTACTTCTGTAATGATTTGTCAAATGAGAATAAATGTGTGTGACGTATTAGATTAACTTACCAATCACAGAGAAGCATAAAATTATAATTATTCACTCGCACTGTTGCGAATAATATTATTAGTTTTACACATATGCATACTTAATACTTTGGTTTTAGAAGTATATAGTAGTTGAGAATATAAATAATTATTAATTTTGTATGTTGGTAAATACTTTCGGATGAAATAGCCTGAAAGATGGATAACGTTTAAAAAGAGCAAAATAACTAACTGCTAAATTTGTCCTCCGCCTCTTTAACAAATAAATTCGTTTTTAATGGGAATATTTAATGATGTGAACACAATTGAATATTACGTAAGTGATTATATGGAAAATATAGACCTTTTTGAAACGCTAAAAAATACATTTCAATAAAAATCTGTAACATTTGTAATAATGACCTACAGCTATACCTAATTGTTGACGAAAACTGATTTATTATGAATTTACATTCTTGTTTATAAAATTTAACGTTGTCGTACAAATTTGTGAAAATGGTCGTTAGTTGTGTAAAATACGTAATTTTCTAGAACAAATTTGTCCCCTTTTTTACAGTTCAGGAGGAATATAAATAAAAACGGCTGTGGTTGTAATTTCGTGTTATTGTTTTTATACTCCATCATAACAAATTAGACATCGGCCAATTTTCGTGCTTACAGGGCCGGCACATGAGGTAAAAGACAACAGCAATCATGTGTACGGAACAATTAAAATACATAGATACAGTGCCTTAACATTTCATGAATTGCAATCTATACTAATGCTCAAGGCATTAGTATAGATTGCAAGGAGGATCAGACAAGTTACATGAATAATTTTTAGAATACGTGGATCATAAAAACCCGATAGCTTTACAAATATGTATCCCAGGATAGATGTTACAAGAGGCAAATTATCGAATTTTGTAATGGCACTTGAGAATTCACTTCTGCTTCATGTAAGACCAATATATATCAAAAACGAGTTGATCGATATTGTACAAGGTGTTTTATAAGTCAATTTATAAATACCGTCACTAATAAACTTCTCTTATTTTTCAGGATATGAAAAAAATTCAATTAAAAAAAGTTGTGAGAATACAATTTGTGCCTCCTTACTAAATTTAAAAAGTATAAATTTACTTTTCTTCTAACAAATTATCATCAATGGGATGACAAGTCAAATGCTACTTTGCCTACGTTTCGTTCATTATGCATACACTTCCTCAGAGCTCAATAGCCGAAATGATATAAATATGAATTTTTTTTTCAAAATATAGCAAATTTAATATAACCACTGTAAAAAAATAGTCATAGTTATATCAATTTGGCTCTTGACCTATTGAGCCCTGAGGGAGTTTATGCACAATAAACGAAACGTGGGCAAATTGCATTTTGATTTGACCTGTCGTCATGTTGCCGACAGTTTATTAGAAGACTAAGGCCCGATTGCGTAATCGTTCTCCAGTGACTCGTCAGCCGTCACTCACCAATGAGTGAGTCTTCTATATTTTATGCATTAGACTGATTAATTGCCGAGTGGTGCCTCACGGACGCAATTTCCACAATTTCGTCATAAATTTACTTTGTTGAAATTGCCCATTTTTTCAGTAAATTAGTATTTTATTTCAAATTTTTAAAAATCATTTCTGCAAGTTGAGAGTCCTGTGAATTCACAAATATCTTTCTAAAATAAAACAAAAAACAGACTACTATTGAAAAAGGTATACGTCCAACAAAGTAAATTTACATTCCTCAAATTTAGTAGGCATAAATTGCATTCTAAACAACTTTTTTCAATGGATTTTTTTTATATATTGAAAAATATAAGTAGTTTATTAGTGACGTTTTATAAATTGAATTGATGAAATACTCTGTATAACAGCAATTCAACTCATTTTTAATATATTATATTTCAAGCAACACCGATTCCAGAAGTGTCATTCCAAAATTCGAACATTTTTTGTCCATTGCACCTCTTTTTACATCTATCCTGGGACACATTGTATATGCCGCTACATCTGATACAATCAGTAAAACATTTTCACTTTTAGCACCTTTATTACACAAAGCATTTACTACTATTTCCTCAACTGTTCGCGCATTCGTTTGCAACACCTGTTTACTACATATTAACAGTAGAGGTATACTCTGAATAACACTTAAAACACGGATAAATAATATTAAAGGTTTTATGTTCGCCTTTGTAACACTGAAAATCGTTTATAAATATTCCAATCATTTAGTAATAAAACACTACCCAGACAGATCTTTTTTTAATTCGCAGTTAATTTGGTGAAAGCTATTTATGTGAAAAATTTACATCTAATTTAAGATTGAATGTACAATATTATACAGTGGTTTCCTCACACCCATGTTTTATAAAACATGACGATTTAACAAAAGTTAATTAAAATAAGATATGTAATATGTTCACACCTATAATAGGAATTGCAGTTTTAGCTATCTTTCATATGGCAGTGCAGGAAAAATAAAATATTAGTGAGATACTCTCATTGCTTGTTCATATTTCTCCACCCACTGAAAGTTATTCGTATGTGTATAGTTATTTCTATTTTTAATAATCGTGCGTTACACAAGGTGATATCACTAATTATTTCTTCAGAAATTTATGAATGTAATCATGGTCATATTTAAATTATGGTTGTACAGGGCGTCCATTAAAGAATGGGCCAAACCGCAACATTAGGTGATGAATTGAAAAATTTTTCAATTTATTTTAAAAATATGTTTTTTGTTAATAACTTTAAAACTATATAAAACTTATAATTTTGGTTTCAGAAAAATATGAAGATTCCAAAAATGCGAGGGTGTGCAAAAATCAAATTTTTGTTACATCTTGTATAAGTATAAAAGAATCTAGAATATTTTCGAAAACGTATATACAATGCCCATAAAAAAAGGCAAAATTCAATTTTTATTTTTTAAATTCCTTCAAAAAGTTTCGGGAGTTTGGTAGGGCAATAATATAAAAATAGCATTGCCAAATTATGCAGGGATCTATGCTGAAATGATATTGTTCATTGTAACAGTATTTATGTAAGCCAATAAAAATTGGAAACATTTCTATTAACTTGCTTTATAAATAATTATAGAGAAGAGATTAAACTGCTATATTATGACCAAAGAATAAATCGAATATTTCCTTGTATTATTTAAGTTGTGAACTATTAATATTTGAAGTTCTTTGAAACAATACTATCTATATTTTTTTTATTACACGATTAGGCCATCAGTACTGTCCAATGCACCTGTGTATTATAATATAAAAAGAAATTCTCAAAAGTAATTATACAGTAATTACAGTAATTATATTGGTAGAACAAATACCTATCAATGAATATAATAACATAGTATGGAAAAGTAACGGAGATCATCATTTGTCATATATAGATACCCTATTGTCTAGTTTTTATGATTAATAGAGCAGAAGAGAGAATGTTAAAACATCATAGGGTGAGGTCAGATGGTGTAGCATACATTCAAAATCAAACTAATTAAAGTCCTATTATGCTTTATAATTAGTTTTTTTTCACACCTTTTTGCGTTCCATATTTAAATTTAAGAGCGATTGAAACCTCATAAATACACGCCAGGGTGTTCTTTAAAATATAAAAAAAAAAAACTAAAAGATTTATACCTATAGACTTTTTTGTTCCATTCTAACTGTGTATTGCATATTGTGCTTAATTATGTTCCTTAATTAAATGTACCTACTCATAATTTGTAAAGCTGTTTCTTGTACCAAATTGTCATGAAAATCCATTTTCATGTATTATAGTCTTGGAGATTGCTCAGAAGATATGCCTGTTTACTTATTTACATATAAATAATCTCAAACAGAGATCCCTCAAGGTGAGAATACCTAGGACTGACACTGCAACAAAAGCTGCAGTCTGCGTAATGGGGAAGGAGAAACACGCAGAGGTAAAGAGGAAAACCAGCGATACCTACGTGATTTGATGACCAATAATTAAATGTCTACCCTAATTAACCTAACTTAACCCCCTTTACAATATTTTTTTTATATAAAAGTCGTTGGAATATGCACCACGTTTTACGATAAAAGTAGTGATTCTTACTTAAACTATTTGTCACTTTACCTCAAATAGTATTAATATTATGTATACTAATCTCTTGCATTATTTTTATTTCATTCTGTGCTTAGGTTGTATCTCTTGTTATATAATATAATATATTTTTAAGCTGTCCCACAAATAAAAGTCGATCGGCCCAAAATCTGGCCTACGGGATCCAATTAATAGACCGTTTCTACTTATCCATCTTGTAAATTTCATCATTTTCATAGCGGCATTTCATCGATAATGTTTTGTATTTCAGTCTTTAAAAATCTCATTATTATATCTCTCATCATTAAAGACTGCATCTCAGATAGTTATTCTAGTTATGAACTTACGTACAACTCTCGTACACCTAATAAAATAAGATAAATATTGTGAAATACAGTAGTACACGATTTTTTTAGGAATTCCTAAAACTGAAGAATAAAAAACTATATTTTAAATGTGGGTGCCTGCCGTCATGTTACAAATATAAGCTGTATTGTCATATTTTAAGTGTAGAAGATTTACAGACGGTTCCATAATATAACCCTTAAAGTGCCTTTAGTTAAAGGAAACTTTAACTTAAAAGTCACTTTAAAGAATGTTTTAAAGTAGACATGTTCCATAGCGATATTTTGCATTGCCCTTAACTAAAGTCACCTTTTAGATTCTTTTGTGTTGTTGGCTACACTGAATAGAAATATTTTCAATGCGCGATACTTTAGACACATCAATTTTTGTTTAATTTTGACAGCTTATGTCATTTGTTTGGCTTGGCTTGCGTTATTTTACTTTTCGTGTTCAAAAATTTAAAATGTGCGAAAAAAAGGAGCTAATTTTACTAAGAAAGATGCATTGTTACTGTTGGAGGAAATATACTGTGAAAAACATGTTATTGAATGCAAAGTAACAAACAAGGTTCCAAGTGCCGAAGAGGTTTGTTGATAATATTTTTTGAAAACTGTTCGTTTTGTAATGACCTATTTGTTCACAGGAAGCAGCATGGGAATGAATAAGCAATAATTTTAATGCAAAAAGTGGCCAAGGTAGAAATCTCGACCAGTTAAGGTCAAAATTTGATAATTTAAAAACTAAGGCGAGGAAAGTGGCAGTTAATGGGCGATTGTACTTTAAGGGCACTGGTGGGTGGAGGTCCTTCATTTGATGATAACTTTGACCCTATTATAGAAACGGTGCTAAAAATTATTAATTTTAAGACGGTGATAGGATTGGAACCAACATTTGATTGCGATAGTAGCATGGCTGAAAGTGTTGAAGATTCGTCCCCTGTTGTTGGCATTATTATCTTCTACTTCATTTACATTTTCATCATCTTCCTTGTCCTAAATCTTCCAACAACTCTTCAGGAAAATTATCATTCATATCAACAGCAATGTTGTGCAAAATAGCCGTTGCAGCGATAATATTCATTACTGTAGGTAGTCGAAGCCTCATTCCTAAACTTAAAACTGGAAATCTCCTTTTTCACACCCCATATTTTTTTCAACTACATTACGCGTCCTAATAATAATTGATTCATTATACAGGTTTTTTGCCGCTGTTCGTCTATGTTGCAGCTTGGTCATAAGATAGGATTCAATTGCGTATCCACTGTCACCAATTAAAATGTATCGCCCATATCTACCATCCTCAAATTCTCGTTTAATGTTACTATTATTGAAAACAGTTTGATCATGACAATACCCTGGCCACCGTGCAACCAAATTTCTAATTTTTAGATTGGAATCAGAAACACTCTGTACATTTAGGGCAAAAAAATCCTTTTCTGGAACGAAATATTTCGGCATCCTCGCCTCCAGAAGATTCTATTTTAATTGAAGTACAGTCAACTGCACCAATTACTCTTGGAAAGCTTGCTATTCTGTGGAAGTCTTCAGTTGCTCTCTCCATTTCACCATTATTTCTATCCATATTTATATATTGTGGACGCAGTAGAGCTATGGCTGCGATACCCTTCTCACTATTCGGCATGCCGAGGTTTTTGAGACTCCCATAAAGTCACCTGTTGCAATCAGCATACTGCCTGTCGCATAAAATCTGAGAGTAAATAATAACTGGATCATGGCCCTATATCTCCTCTGTAAAAAATTTAAAATATTTTATTATAAGTTGAAATTCTCAGGCAGTAATTACCGTTTATACTTTGTGAAATCCCAATAATTACTAAATAAACTTGCCTGTTTGTGGAAAATGACACTATATGTTCAATTTGTACCATCAAGAAATTTACAGTATGTTTTGTTAACCTGAATTTTTTAAAATATTCTAAATCATCATATTTGTTCATACAATCTTCCCTTTTGTATTCAGTTTCGGTCTTCTTAAAAATAAGTCGGCCTCATCACCTGATGATGAACTTGGACTTTTATCAAAAGCAATATTATTCATTTTGTATTATTTCTTGATAACAAAAAATCGTAGACAGGTTATGTTAGCTTGTTGACAAACTACTTAAAGTCACCTTTAAGGTCCTAAAGCGCCAAAATTAGTACTTTAACTTTAAGAAATAATAAAGTCTGCTTTTACTTTAAAGTGAGATTATGGAACCAGTTATAAAAGTTAAAGTCTTCTTTAAAATTTAAAGGTCCTTTAATTTCATTATAGAACCGCTCATTAGTACTTAATTACTGAAAAAGTCTAACATTATGAATGATATATAAATTACCTAAAACTAAGTAACAAAACACTGAATGTAGGTTTTAGACGATCGTAAAAGGTCTATTATAAATTGAAAACACCTATAATATGCCGTAGTTCAAATAAATAAACAAGCAGACATACGTGTAAGACAGAACCCCACCACCTACATACATCGCAATTGAAGACACGTTTGACCTTGCCATCCCAACGATCAGCAGTTTGCAATTGAATTTCAATAGAGTCTTAGGCGTTTTGTTGTGTTATGGTGAAAATAATGTCTTGATGGCTTCTTTCGCGAAATATTGTGGACTGGTGAATACAAAGCAACCCGGAACTAGAATTTCTAGGCACAGAACTTGTAAATGCTGTGCAAAAGTTATCATCTGTGCACAAAAGTATTTTAAATACGCTCCACATCTGTAGACGTGGAACGGTCGTTTTCAGACTACAAATGGATTTTTAATGACAGTCGGCCGAATCTAACTCGAAATCGTTTAGAACAATTATTAATAGTGTACTTTTACTGTAGTGCCAAAAAAAGAATTGTTATAGCGTAATATTGTTTTTCGCTAAATGTGTCAGCGTTCATCTAATTTTGGACATTACAGAAATCACCCGTCAAAAGTATAAGGTATGATATTGTTGTTTTGTATTGTATATTATTTTTGCACATGAATATTGAATATATTGATGTGTTCGTACACGAGCGATTCCGCAACGGATATTCACCTACTACCTCCTTTGCTCATCTCATCTCTTGCTTAGTACAATTTTTTTTAGCAACTGGGAGCAACACGCAATTAATAGGTACAATTTAAATAAAATAATAGGTCCTCAAAATTATTATGATAATAAAAATAACTAGTTATTGAAAAAAAAAGACTAAGAATTATCCAACCTTGCTTTGAACTATTTGTTGCTATGAAGCAACTCACAGTTACAAAATCGGGAGAACGATTGGTCAATGTAGGGTTATAAAAGTGTGTTCAGAATTTGCTATTAAACATTCCACACCAAAGTACAGCCTCATCACTCCACAAATTTTGTGATTATCTACAAACAAGGTAATCAATTTCTAGCTTTTCTATTGCCTGTTTCTGAGACATATTGTGCTGTTAGAACTGTAATATTTTCGTCTATATATTTTTTAAAAATATCCGACATCTCTATTGCGCAGTTCTGGACATTCAAGAAAATAATAATGACATTTAGAATTCTGTTTTTTTCTGCTAGAACATTGTATTCTGTTGTGTTTTGTATATACTACAAATTATCGTTTAATATACTAGAGTAGTAGTTAATAAGATCTAATATCATTGTGCTGTAGAAAGTCTACAGGCAATAATAAAAATAAAGTGTTGATAATATCAAAGTTATCCTTTGTTTCAGTAATATAGTTATACCTTCAAATGTAAAGACTACCTACTTGTTTTTTTATCTATTATAACCATATACTCTATATGGCACAAGTCAATGGATTTGAGTTACCTCCTACACGCTAAAATGATATCTAATTAAAGTTTGAAAAGAAAAAAAGTTCTTTTGGTCATACATTAATTGGTAATTATTAATATCCATAGGTTTTGGTTATGAAAAACATTTAATTTAGTTACGTCATTTTAGGCGTGGGAAAATGGGAAAAGTATTTCATTAACAGAAGATCAAGCAGAGAATAATAACCACATCAATTGTGCACATGATCCTTTTCAGCACTTAGGTCGATTTAAAAACAGATCATCTTTTACCATGTGAGAGCAGTCCATTTCACAGAACAAGTTTTGAATAAAATTGTGTCGTGATATTTAACTTTAAAGGTTTTGTATAATAATAAGTAGAGTTGGCAAAAATGCGCCGCAGGACATAGGTAACGTATCATAATAAGTGTAATATAAGAAATTAATTAGTAATAAAAGCAATAAACTGTTACAATTTATAATAATGTATGCACAACTTACCCTCTTAACTAGCTTGGTTATCACAAACTGGAAAACATGTGTAAAAACTTTGCAGCATCATGTATGTTTCTGTGATTGTCTCTGAGAGTAATGTTCGACGTGGTGAAAAAATATGCTTATATTCTTAGAATGACCATTCGACATCTATTGATGTAATACAAGCATACTTAAAATAGTCTTTGAACTCACTTAACGAATCTGCTAGATGCACCATCAGTACCATCACAAATTTGACTTAATCTAGTAAAACCGGTGTCTTGCTTTAACAGACGTGCGAATTTTTTACGTCACCTATAAAGTGTAGCATTCGATTTACTTCGTCCACAATTTGCAGTGACTCCGCTAACAACAACGCACTGTTTTGTAAGTTTTGTATGGCGTCATGTAATGCTTCATAGTTCTTGTGAATAGTTTTTAAACATCTTGCCTGGCTTTACTTAATAGCTGTAGCCCTGTCTGGATTAAATTGTGGTATCACAGCTTTTATTTGTTGTAAATATTCAACATAATAAAAAGCTGCCTTCAACCATGTTCCCCAACGTGTAAAAATCAACTGTGGCGGTTCGGGAATACCGGGATACTTGCCATGAAATACGCGAGGATGTTTAGGAGATTTAAGAAACACTTTTTTTGTACTTGCTATTAATGCATCTACCTCTGGAAAACCTTGTCGATTAGTTCCTGCGACAAGGTGTAAAGCATGCAATTTACACGTAACATGCACCAATCTACAACCGTATTCTTGAAGAGAACTTCCCACTAAACGCATCGATCGCGGCACCATCGGTCAAAAACATCAACACTTGACTTTTTGAGAGGTCAAATTTTTCTAACATCTCCAGCACCACCCGCGTAATTGTTTGGCCAGTACACTCAGTTAGTTTTTTGCTAGCTAGTAACAGCAGAAATGTCGGTTTAAGAGGGTGCAGTACACGTACTATAACATTTAAAATAGAATTTTTTTACAATCTGTCGTCTCGTCAACACATAATTACAGCCGTGTATTTTTTAGTACACATTAGATCTTATTTAGAATGTCTTCACTTACAGTTGGTACATAGTTACGCAACGTTGTGTGACTTGGTAACGTCACTTTGGGATTGTATTTATTCCAGAACTCCTGAAATGGTTTTTTATCAAGTATGTGCAGCGGAACTTCACAGGCAATTAGCATTAAGAGTAAATAGAACATAAACTGTGTTGTCGAAGGCACACCATTTTTTTTAGTTTTATGTTGCACAGAATTTACGTGACGGTTACAATCATGTTTGTACCAGCACATCAGGTCTGTCTCTCACACCTTACAAATTATTATAGCACCAGTGTAGAATAAATCCGGGAATTCACTGATAAATATATTCACTCTGACATACTTTATTATTAAATTAATATCAAGAATAAAATACATTACAACAAATAAAATGATCAAGAATACAATGGAGAGGAATAAATTACGTTGTACACACCACAAGGCATAACAATAGACTAACATCAAATGTTAGTCTTTGCTAAAATAGTAAACAAGTCTCACTTACGTATTTGGATATTTCTCTACCTTGTACCGCCCCTGACTTGCGGACCGAGTTGCCAACTCTAATAATAAGGTGTTTTAAGATTTGTAGTACATTTGTTATATTTATTATTAAGATCTGCAAGTAAATAGTATATGAGGTAAAAACACAGGGACTGATCCAGGACACTGCGATGACATACATATATAAAGGAATACTTGGGAGACAAATAAAGGGGAATAATTTTACTAAAATAACACTGCAACATAATTTCTATAAATTAGCTATATCTGTTTTAGATGTCAGCAGATAACTCAGTCATCATTTATATGAGAAAAATGACTTTTCAACGTCTACAGAGGGAACAGGACTATATTTAAAATATAATGTGAAGTTTTTAAATGTTTTGCAAAACGCTTTCAAATTTATTTTTCACACGTTCAGCAGAGTCTCCTGATAACTGGAACATTAACTGGCTCAGATCGAATACGATGTTTACTGCGTCAACTATTACATATCCTTGTAAAGTAGTTGTACGCTCAAGGTTCCTAAATAGAGAGTGCGTCGTTTGCATTTAATGTGTCGTTCACCCTTTTTTACATCATCAAAATGAACTTAATGCTACTTTAACCATGTGCCCCAACGCGTCACAACATGCTGTGGTGGTAATGGCATATTCGGCAGTTCGTTTTTAAATAATTTTCTTCGAAACGGCGCTTTGGAAAGTGTCTTCACGCTGACCATTAAGCTGTCTATTGTAGAATATTATTCTTAGAAGGAAAAATAACACCGTTTTGGGGGTTAACTGCGTGAAGCGGATATTGCCGCAAGCGGTTACCGCTGCCATTCTGACTACCCGCATAGGGAAATCGAGCGCCGCAATGAAAAGGTTAAAGTCGTGCTTGTGAAAAAACATCTATTTTTCACCATGTTGTCCGATACGAAATTTGTACGGACCTGGAATCTGCTATTTACTCGCAGTTTTTATAATTATTATATTATCACAAATTATTGAAGAGTACATATTCAACTGAACCGAATGTGAAGCAATTGAAGCAATGGCGACAACGTGGAAAACCTCGAAATTGTAATAAGAACATAAAAAAAATAACAATAGTGTAGCCTACCTATTAAAAATAATTATTAAACTTGTGTTGTATGTCTATTCGAAAGTATGTTCGCTTCAAATTAAACAAATATCGAAGGCTAAAAATCTACTGTTAACTACTCTTTTTGCGAATCTATTTACAATATAGTTGCCTAAACTTGTGAAAGCGTGAATAAATTCCTTTTTTCTGTTTTCCACGTTTGTTTTCTGACTACAGGTGTACCTTATAAAATCCTTACGAATTTGCAAAAGTATTCAGGACGGCCTGGCACCTATCTTCTTCCTTCATAACTTTTATACCGTGTTAATATCTTTGCTAATATATTTATTGTATGAGACTTTTAGAAATTATGCAAAAGCATATTCTTTTTTTGTAGCGACCTACATTTTTCTGTAAAAGAAGCAATCTAAGTTACTGCAGATTTAATTTACTTTTATAATTAAATCTCAAAGATACCATTTACATACCTTCACTCACTGAGAATATAAAATAAAAACTGTTTATTTTTATTTTGTTTCTTTTCGTTTCAATACAATAGAAGCTTAAAAGCAATTTGATTTAATAATTAAAATATATAACTTCCATTTTTATTAAGAGATTTACGAGCTAGGACTTTTAAAAATTACAAAGATTTAATGTGATCGACTTACTTTTTTTATTTCTGTAATATCACTCGTAAAAGTTTCTATTTTGCATTTATTAGTTTTAATATCAAAAATTGGGAAACAAAATGTATAAAGTGATAGATGCAACACATATGGTGTACTGAAATGCGGGGGCCTAAAAGTTATAATACTATCCAAAGTACTCCTAGAGGTTGGTTTAATTAAAAATGTATTCAAGTAACATTTTTTTATAAATAGTACAGAAATAGTAATAATAATAAGTACTTAACACAAAATGAGTATTATGTCATCCAGTAGAGGCGTTTTTCAATTCAGCCTCGTTAAAAAGTAATCAATAGAGTTGCCCAACGGTTGCCGCTTTCAGTATCTTAACATGTACGTTCCGAATAATATCGCATTTAGATTGCCGCAGATGATACACAAATAAAATAACTACGTGTTACCTACCGGTACAAAACTGCATACCTTTTACATGTCACGTACCAAGGACAATGGCTGAGATTCCGTACCAGCATATCAGTAACACAGTTTCTATGTTTTCTGCTAAAAAACGTCTCCTTCATGGGGTAAACACACTTTCGTAAAGCAAAAATGATCTTTCAACATCTACCTGAGTAATATTTGCAAATAACTTGCACGATATTCCTCATTGAGACAGATTAATAAAACATAATTTTTCGTATCCCGCATTTGTTTTTAAAATACCATTACACCGTTTACTCACTCGCAGATCGGGGGTATCTTTTATAGTTTTTAATTCATTTTATACATTTAATAAATGACACAGTATATAAGAAAAGAAATGTATTAATATTTTACACATTTAAACAACACACAAATATAAAGTCAGTCTTAAGAAAAATGTAAATCATTGAAATCATAGTTTATTAAATGTGGAGTATTCTTGCAAGTGAGACATTAAATAATAAATATAGTTTAAAAAAAACTAAAAAACACGCTTTTAAAGCACATCAAACTAAAAAGTGAAAAATAATTATTAATATAAACTGAAAACAATAATGAACGAAAAATACTAGTATTATTGTGAAAAAAGCGTGGGTTGCTCGATATACGAAAAATATGGCACAAAGCGCCCCACGCTTTTTTCACAATAATACTAGTATTTTTCGTTCATTATTGTTTTCAGTTTATATTAATAATTATTTTTCACTTTTTAGTTTGATGTGCTTTAAAAGCGTGTTTTTTAGTTTTTTTAAACTATATTTATTTTTCACTTTTTAGTTTGATGTGCTATGAAAGCGTGTTTTGTAGTTTTTTTAAACTATATTTATATTACTTATTGATGCTGATATTATAACATATTATAATCCAACAGATATTTCTGAAAAAAAAAAATTATTTTTTTTATTTCAGCCATGGGATTTGAACTCACGCCCGAGGAGTCCGTCGTTTCGCGTCGACTAAGACTTGCCCGCTCGGCCAACGACCGAACTGAGAATCACGGAATATACTTACAATATTAAGCCTCTTGCTCTCACGCAGAGGATACATGAGGAAAGGGACTGGCGATCCTGTTCAGGATAATGATATAAACTTATCAAATTATTGTATTGTTACCGGTTCTTCGTAAGTGTACAAAGTTTCAATTAAATCTGTCCGTTTAAAGTGGGTCAAAATCGAGTCCAAAGAGTCGGTTACAAACAAACAAATAAACAAACAAACATACAAGTGAAGCTAATAAAAGCGTGTTAATTATAAAAATTATCACCGACTCGGTGGCATAGTTGGCTGAGGAGCGTGATGGCAAGTTTGACTAGAAATCTATATATCGTAGCTGCAGGTTCGAATCCCGACACTCGCAATGTCGGTGAGAATGGTTGTATGTCGCATGTTTTTCTAAGTTTTAACGCTCTTCTAGACAGCTTCAGCTCTGGATTCAAGGGTTGTCTAATTTTTGTTGTGTTTTTTATTATTTGCTTTTAAATAATCAAATAAAAATCGGGTTTATATTTTGTAAAAGTATTTAATAACATAGTAATTTTCTTGATATGTCGTCGCATGAGAATCTTAAGCAATATTTTGCTCAAAATAGACATTTTTGTTACATCCTACTGAGAATATTTTTCTGCATCTTTCTGGCTAGGAAATCTCAGTGTTGGATGATGGAGATATCGCCATAAACTTCATTTCTATATTATGCCAATTAGGATCATGTAAACTATTTGCTACAATTTATATTTTTTCGCTACTCTTTGAACTCACAAAGATTATTTAGATTATTTATTTTTATGTTTTCTACCGTCTGCATGTTTAATGAATAAAAGTTGTTATTAAAACGTATTCTATATTTGCATTTTTTATACTAAAGTATACTTTACAGCAGAGAGCGGAACGTTTTCCAGTTGCGTATAATATTACATACATCTATCCCGGCTTCCTGCCATAATACTGGTTGCCAAGCTGGTGCATATATTAGTTATATAAATAGACGCATACGTATCAATATATTTAAATACATGGGGTCTTAAAAAAATTATGTAACTGCCGGTTGAAAACGGCAAATTGGCATATATTTCCGCTCCCTGCTTTACAGTAATATAGTTCTAAGTACAAATGCTTAGTTATTTGTCCCATAATTCTACAGTTTTGGGTAAATTTAAACCATTCTACATGTATCATGTCACGTAAATACAAGATTACTTCGTTCCATACGTTCTACATGTAAAAATGGAACCAAAGTGATTTTTATAGATATTATAATCTTAAATTCGTTCTGTTACTTAGAACCATGTAATTCTCATGAGACGATATGTCTGTTTAGATTGGGTATTAAAACCCTAATTTTATATACTTTATTACCCCTAAAGAATTTCCATTTAAATCGTTTTCTAAAGAACTTTAAAAGACGAGATTCGCAGTTAAATTGATTTAAATATATCCAAGCTGTAAAAAATTAGACCAACAAATAGTAAGGGAAGCAGATGAAAATATTGAGCGACTAAATTTCTAAATATAAATGACTGCTCTTTGAGGAAGCGTTTTAATTACCGTTTGTTGTTTACACTGTAAAGTAACAGTGTTGTTTTAAGAGATACATTAAGTTTAACGCCCCATTTTCTAAGCCCCGTAAACTTAGGTACGTTTAGAATTTTGGCAAATAATGGATAAAAGCGAAAGGTAGTAAGTCAAACAGGGATATATTTTGCTGAATAAGGGTGAACGATATAGTGCTTTTAGTCATTTTAACTACATCTTTTAACTCAACATCTTTAGTTAATTGAAATCATTTGCGGAAGGTGGTTTTCATTCACGACAAAAAACTAATCGCTGCCTTCTGCGGCTGTTTAAAATAATATTTGTTTTGCTTTTCCCCCAATTTTAATTGTCTACCGTAGCAATCAAAACTTTTAAGCCCTGTGTTTGACAACGATAGTTAAAAACTAACGAGTTAATATTAAAACAAAAAGTGTTCATGGACATGGACACCACCAGATAACAGTATTTTTCCAAAAACACTTATTTCATACTTACCTACACTGAAAAAATCTAAACTATTTTTAAGACTACTATTCTTATCTCAGAATGACCTCGGAAAGTCATTGATTAATAATGTTATATATTACATCAGGGTGCATGACTGGTAAGTCGCCGTATTCCTTTCAAGGGATGTTAGTAGAGCTCATTTGCAATCGATTTACTATAATATGTCTATTGCAAAACTTGACAGTTTTTGAGATATTTTATTTATTTATTTATTTATTTTTTTTTAGAAACTTCCTTTACTTTTATTTTCAAAAAACATGTGCCATCGCTTAAGCGGAGATTTCTCACTCAAAAATAAGACGGTTATTATCAATGGGTCCATTGCTGTTTCGTACTTGAAATGCAGAATGTTGAGGTTTTATTATTATTTAGGTTAATTTTGTAAAGAAAATATATACACCACTGACTTCTTTAGTTTTATATGGCACAGTTATGTAGACAATTAATTGCTGAAAAGAAGTCACCTCTTGATTTTTTGTTAGATTTAGGTTTCGTGTAGGAGATAAACGCAATTTTTTTATGTAGGGTACTTAATAACATTATTTTTATTTTTTAATAGACTTAAAAGGACTTTAAAAATTGAATTTATCTTCTACTCGATGCCAATATCTAAAAAACGTCAAGAGGTGACATTTTTTTCGGCAATTAACTTTATACATAATTGGGCCAACAAAAACTAAAAAAAATCAGTGGCGTATATATTTTTTACAGTTAACGCAAAGAAAAATAAAACTTCAGTGTCTCAGAAACGAAACAAAAATGGACCTATGTTGATAGGAATTAGGTATATTTTTCTTATTTTTGAGTGTAGAATCTCCGTTTAAGCGATGGCACATGTTTTTCGAAACACCTTGTATCTCTTTAATTTGAAAACAATGGTCTCTCTACCTGTACCTAGTATTTTTATATTATTGATGGAAGTAAATTATAGTTTTTAAAACTTCATATAAAGCTCATTCGAAAAGTTATATATAAAGTATAGAAGTTTTTAAATAATTTGCACGTTTAATGCACTATCAAGTTTTAAAAATAAATTCCTATGAATGTACGATTGGGTTGAAATTTTTTTCACAAATGTAGATTTTTAGCTCGTATTTTTATCTTCTTAAATTATTTAACCTAATTTTTGTTATATGACTATGTAAACTAACGCGGGAAACTGAAATATTAAAGAAAATTTTATTATTTTTTTATTTTAAAAAATAAAATATCTCAAAAACTATTACATCTCTAAATCAATTGCAAATGAGTTCTACTAACCTACCCTCAAAGGAATAAGCCGACTTACCAGTAACCCTGTAGAGGTATTATATAATAATGCCACTACAATAAAAACGCAGATCTTGACTATAGATTGTACAAGCAAAAATTATCAAAAAGTAAAATAACTTGGGAAATCTATACACAACCATTAAACTTCAGATGAATACCTTTTCACCTACAATATAGTGACGTAGTGTATACATTTCTTGTAAAGTATATAATTAAAATAGCTTGCATGCAGTAAAACAAGAATTGAATTGAAATTAAGGACTCCAATACCCAACTTGCTAATAGCTCTTCCATCGTAGACTCATTAACTTCTATTTTACAGTTCATAATGTTCATATACTTCATTTTAAAGTGTAACTTTACAAATATAAATTATTTCATAATAATCAACATGTATGAACACGCTGGATAGTACCGCACACAAACTTCGACGCGTATTAGGTAAGGTATATCGTCTTTGTTTGGCAAAGGCATAGCTTTCTACCTCCCACTACTCCGCGATTCACTTGTTTCAACATTAGAACACTTCACATTGAGATTAGCAAGTATTCAATCAAGGATAACAGTTATTGGATTAATAGTATGTATAATTAAAAGTTTTTGTAGTTTTTATTCCAAGAGTGATGATATTCTTATGTCAAGAAATACGTCGGTTAAAGTTTAATATAATACTTAAAGCATATTTTTGATATACCTACATTTAAATAAGAATTTACTTCAAGATGTCCTTATACTTACTCTCACGGTTAACAGTACTCGAGAGATGTGTACTATTAAGAGTATATTTAATAGATACTTATACTTCGAAGGAATTAAACTTATACTGACTTAAAGACTTGCGTTAATGAAACTCATACGGTTCTTGGTTTATAATTGGTATATTATTGAAATAATATAATTATTATGCCAAGTAATATTTTTGTAGTGACAAGTACAAAAATTCAAGAATAATCGATTACTTTGATATAGAATAGTTTTCCTTCCGTGTAGTTAGATGGTTCATTCATTTTTCATTTATTGAAATACTAAAATACATTAAGAAAAAGCGAAGAGAAAAATGTTTATCATAAAAAAATTCATTTATATGTCTGAATTATAAAATAATAATAACAATAATAATAACACATATACACGAACAGCGTGGTGCCAAGAAGGGCATGGCAGGTTGCAAGGACAGTCTGCTGATAGACCGCTGTATTACACAGGATTCTGTACAATTCAAGCGGAATCTATCGATGGCCTGGATTGATTACCGCAAGGTATTTGATACAACATCGCATGAGCTAGTGTTGCACTTGCTCGAATGTCTTGTGGTACCAGCACCACTAGTGAGATGCATAGAACAGCTGCTGCCGCTCTGGAATACTCGCTTCACCATAACATCGGGTGCACTACGGATCACGACAGAGCAGGTGGCATATAGGAGAGGAGTTTTTCAGGGTGACTCACTGAATCCTCTCCTCTTCTGCATCTCACTGCTACCGTTGTCTGTTGGGCTCCGCCAAACCTGCGGATATCAATGGTGGTCCACACAGCGATGGATGACCTTAAACTTTATGTCTCCGAAGAGCGCCAACTACAAAATGCGCTTAGGGTGGTCAAAGAATACACGCGGGCCATTGGTATGGAGTTCGGGTTGGACAAATGTGCAGTCGTCCACCTCAAGAGAGGACGATGCGGGGAATTCTCTGAAGATGCACAGCTCGCAGACAGAAGCATCCTAAGACATCTGGATGCCGGAGAGACCTATACATATCTGGGTGTGAAACAAAGGCACATCCAGGATGTAACACAAATTAAAGATTCTCGCCGCGACAAGTACAGACACCGCCTCTGAAAGATTTGGTCTTCCGAACTTTCGGGGAAGAACAAGGTGTTTGCAACTAATATGCTTGCCGTTCCGATTCTGCTCTACTCCTTCGGAGTAGTAACGTGGACGGTGGATGAGCTGCGCCATTTAGATAGAGATACCCGCAAGATGAGGAATATTCACAGAAGTATTCATCCTAGATCGTCCGTTCCACTTGTGTAACTCCCACGTCAACGGGGGGGTGAGGACTCTTGTGCCTGGAATGTATGCATGGCAGAGTAGTACTGAGTATGGCATATAACATCCTCAGGAACTCAGATCCCCTCTTGCGGTTTGTAAAACATCACGAAACTGTAGGAGTGGGAGCAGGATTGTCCAAGGCAGCAAAAAGAGCAGCAGATGAACTCGGTCTCGCATTCGACACCAGGCGAGGTGGCCGGCGAGGTGCTGATGTAGAGTCAGTCACTGAACTTCAGGCAAATCGCCTGAAAGCCCGAGTTAGAGCTGCCGAACAGGAAAATCTATTTCGGCAGCACGTCGATAAACCCCAGCATGGTGTCTTCTATAAGAACATGGAAACACTGGGTTTATCGACCAGGCTGACTTTCGCTTCTAGTCAGCCGGGCTTAAGTCGGAGACTGAGGGAATCATAATGGCCTGCCAAGATGGTGTTATCAACTGCAGAACCTGCCGTCATGCGCCGGAATCGTTCATGCACATATTATCTGTATGCCATGTATACGTGATTTCGGCCTACATCCACCGACATAACGCGGCGTGTATACTACCATCTAAGGCACTCGTACGGGGTAGACCAGACAACAGTGCTGCCTTACATACCCGGAGATATTGAATCCGTTGTCGAGAACGAGAAATGCTGGATTTGCTGAAACTACTCGTTCCCGACGGTCGGGCTAATCCAAGCCAACAAGTTTGACATAGTCTTCCTCGATTATCTACTCAAGGTGATGTATGTCATCGAGTTCTCGGCACCGGCGGCGGAGAAAAACATTACCTTGAAGGAGGAGAAGAAACGAACCAAATATCGCGATCTTCGGTACGAGCTCCAAGTGCTGTACCCAGGCTATTCGGTCAAAATGGTCGTCCTAATAATCGGTGTACTCGGAGGGATAAAGCCTACATTGCTCTCGGAACTGAAGACCATACTGGCCTGCCAAAAATCAGCCGAGTAGCTGGCTGGCCAAATGCAGAAGGCGGTCATTCTGGGTTCTCTCCGTCTGCTTAGGGCACACGATTCCGGAATCTAGTCACTGACCCTGCGGGATGTGAGCAGTGGCTGTGGTTAATGTGCTGGCGCGATTCCCTTGAGGTGTAGGAGGTCACGGGAGGACTGTCCAGTATCGGGCAACCAAAAAAAAGTGGCTAATTGACAGTGTTTACGTTATATTAACACGAAATTTGTCGCCTCGGGCTTTTCATTAAAAACAACGGAAAAAGTCCTAGACGAGATATTCCTATATATTAATGAATTGATTCCTTTATATCAATCCTTACGTAATAAAAGTACTGCTGTAAAGAGAAAGCAACTGGGTATCTTTCCCTTTAGGGTTCTTGGATTGATGATTAATACCACAAAATAGAAAACTCGGAGCACACCTCAGGTATCAGTGGTAGTCCCGTACCAGGGAAGCGCAGCAGTCGCAGCACCGAAGCACCAACAGCAGCTAGATTGCAATGTCCTAATTGTACCCATCATAGACCGGATATGCTATTCAGTTGTAGAGGGAGCGTACTCTGGAATCTGGATACTAAGGGCTGTTTCTAACCTTTTGCACTGGGTAGCCAGCCGTCGGGCGTGGCTAATAAGGTGATGGTCCATATCGACATTTCGTGCGTGTGTGTAGATTAAATAGTTGTTGACTTTTGAACCAAATGGAATAGAGGTTGCTATTGGAAAAGAGTTGAGGTATTGAGATCAAAGTTACTGTTTTTTTTTTTGAACGAAAAACTATTTTGTCCAAGCGTTAAGGAAAGCCCCTAACGCTTAGCATCAGCTCGAAAATTTTCTAATGACAAAGCAGTCGAGATGAATTTGATTCGGACTCCACTATAAACTGTAGGGCCTCGTCTCTTTTTACTCAAAGCATTTTTTTTTAATATCACAACATACTTTTTACTTGTAAAATGGAAGAATTTTCAGTGTTCTTTAACATTTTTTTTTTTCTGCAATTAAGTAAATTTTTTTAAGCATAACATTTTGTTCATGAAAAAAATATTTTGATAATACACAATTTTATTTGTATTACGTATTTAATAATATTGTATATCATGTTCAGGAAGATTATTCGATAAACGGTGTAAATAAATTATTCAGTAACAAGTATAAGAAAAGAAAGACGTAGATATATGAATATTTAACTGTCTTAATGGCCATTATTAACGAACACGACTGGTAATTTGGAGCTGTAATCCTCCCATGGCACATATTTCCATAGTGCATGTGCATGTTATACATAGAAAAACTTGGCTCTTAGATGATGAGTTAGCAACCAGTTTGCAGAGTTTTTTTCCTACCCATTTGAGGTTACTAAATACACATTTTAGAGTATTTTATCGAACTTTACTTTGAGCAAATTGTAGATAGCAGTTTAGATACATTTGAGCTGACTCAAAAATACTGCTATGGCACTGTTGAAAAAATCAGGATTTTATAACAATGTTGATCATTAGAGTTGGCATTTCGATCCGCAAATCATGGGCGGCAGGTAGAAAAATACCCAAGTACGTCAGCGAGACTTGTTTACTCTTTTAATCTACTGTTATGCGTCGAGGTGTCAATAACGTAATTTATTTCTCTCCATTGTATTATTGAAAATTTTATTTTTTGTATTTTATTCTTGATATTAATTTAATAATAAAGTATGTCAGACAGAGTGAATAAATTTATCAGTGAATTCCCGGATTTATACTACAATGGTGCTATAATAATTTGTGAAGTGTGCGAGACTGACCTGATGTGCTGAGACAAACGTGATTGTAAACGTCACGTAAATTCTGTGCAACATAAAACTAAAAAAAATAATGTCGTGCCCTCGACAACACAGTTTATGTTCGATTTACTCTTAATGCTGATTGCCTGTGATGTTCCGCTGCTCGATAAACAATCATTTCAGGAGTTCTGGAATAAATACAATCCCAAGGTGACGTTACCAAGTCATACAACGTTGCGTAACTATGTACCAACTGTAAGCGAAGACATTGTAAATAAGATCAAATATGTACTAAAAAATACACGGCTGTGATTATGTGTTGACGAGACGACAGATTGTAAAAAAATTCTATTGTAAATCTTATAGTACGTGTACTGGACCCTCTTAAACCAACATGTCCACTGTTATTAGCTAGCAAAAGACGAACTGAGTGTACTGGCCAAACAATTACGCAGGTGATGCTGAAGACGTTAGAAAAATTTGACCTGTCAAAAAGTGTTTGTGACCGATGCGATGGTGCCGCAACAATACGTTTAGTAGGCCGTTCTCTTCAAGAACACAGTTGTAGGTTGGTACATGTTAAGTGTTAAGTGCATACTTTACACCTTGTGGCAGAAACTATTCGACAAGGTTTTCCAGAGATAGATGCATTAATAGCAAGTACAAAAAAAGTGTTTCTTAAATATCCTAAACGTCTTCGCGCACTTCATAGCAAGTGTTCCGGAATTCCCGAACCACCATAGCCGATTTTTATACGTTGGGGAACATGGTTGAAGGCAGCTTTTTATTAAGCTGAATATTTACAACAAATAAAAGCTATGATACCACAATTTAAGCCAGGCGAGGCTGCAGCTATTAAGGAAAGTCAGACAACATTTGAAGATGTTTCTGTTGAAACTGCTTTAAAAACTATTCTCAAGAACTATAAAGAATTAACATGACGCCATACAAAACTTACAAAACAGTGCGTTGTCGTTAGCGGAATCACTGCAAATAGTGGACGAAGTAAAACGACTGCTACACTCTATAGGTGACGCAAAAAAGTTCGCACGTGTGTTAAAGAAAGACACCGATTTTACTAGATTAAGTCAAATTTATGATGGTACATGTACTAACTCTTGTGCAACACAGACAACCGGCCGTTTTTGATCGATACGTATACTGCATGGTTGCCATTTGACGTGATTTTAAAATTTTTTAATTATTTTAGTGACAGATATGGAAATAAATATCGAACAATTAATACATGAAATTTAATAGTTCATTAAAAGATGTCATAGACATTCTGACGAAATTTAAAAAACTTCTCATCGACTTGTTTGATTTATTGTACAAAGTGTGAAAGTATCCTTTATTTTTTCTTTCACTAATAATTGGGCGTGTCCACATTTTACGATTCTTTTTTCTTTTAATCTGCAGTATAATACACCTAGAAGTGTCACAAACTCTTCATCGGAATCCATTATTTCAAAACGGTTGTCTGAATGAACTGACAACAACGTACTGGGAAATTTACTAATGCTTATAAAACGCTCGGTATGTTTAGATCATACGGAAAACGTCGCGGTGTCCAGCCGCCTCGTTTGTTTTGACGTTTCGTCTGTAGAATCGGCGGCCGACTCGGCAAAAAACGCCTCGTCTGTTTTCAGCCTAAAGGATTACATGATGCCATACAAAACATACAAAACAGTGCATAGTGCATTGTCGTTAGCGGAGTCACTGCAAATAGTGGTCGAAGTAAATCGACTGCTACACTTTATAGGTGACGCAAAAAGTTCGCACGTGTGTTAAAACAAGACACCGGTTTTACTAGATTAAGTCAAATTTGTAATGATACTGATGGTGCATCTGCAGATCCGTTAAGTGAGTTCAAAGACTATTTTAAGTATGCTTGTATTACATCAATAGATGTCGAACGGTCGTTCTCAGAATATAAGCATATTTTTTCACCACGTCGAACCTTACTCTCGGAAACAACCATAGAAACATACATGATGCTGAAAAGTTTCTACACATCTTTTCCAGTGTGATAATCGAGCTAGTTAAGAGGGTAAGTTGTGCATACATTGTTATAAATTGTAACAGATTATTGCTTTTATTACTAGTTAATTTCTTTTCTTACACTTATTATGGTGCGTACGCCTATGTCTTGCGGCGCATTTTTGCCAACTCTAATGATCATGAACCACGACACATGTTTTTTTATTTTTTTTCTCTCCTGTTGAAGACAAAAAATATCACGTATAATCAAAGCAAAAAGGACACGATGCATTGCAATGTATATACCAAAATGCGTTTAAATTAAATTGGTTATAAATAATTGTTAATATTAGAAAAAAAAAACGATTAATGTATTGATAATGAATATAATAAATAGTACAAATTTTTATGGTCAAGTACAGTGAAAAATTTCAAAGTACCTGTATATTTTTAAATATGTGCACATCTTGCTATATTTAAAGCTTATGATTTTTAAGTTCGGAGTCTGTCGAATATTACGTATTTTTGCTAGTAGAATTTTTAGAAACGATGTAAAATTACCACTCTGGTAATCATCTTCTACATAAAATTATTTTTGAGTTTTTATAAATTATAAAGCTAAAAACATTTTTCTTTTAAGGGTTGATTCTGTAACCTCTTACGATGTCGTTCATTTACGATTGTCTTATACGATGTATCAACGACTTTTGTTATTCTATGGTTAACGATGGTCAATGAAGCACATTTTACAATGTTTACATATTGAAGTGTAGTGTATAACCTCAATCCTTTTTTGATTTGCAGAAAATATTGTATTAAAAATAATAGTTCTTTACGTAACAAAACCGGAAAATGATTCTTTACTGGGCGAGCTAGCGAACCCAATAAAAAAACTTCTGTGTGGTGCGAACAATATTTTTGCTGCAACCGTACTTGCTTGTCGTAAAAACTTTATAACTTGAAATCTTTTGTAAATAAAAATCATAAAATTTAACTGATAGATGTCAGACGCTATTGTCTAGAGTGCTTAATTACTAGGTACCTACCCTTCTGTTGGCAACCACAAATTACATAAAGGGATCGGAAAAGACATTACTTTCTGAGGAAGTAATCAAACGAATGTATAGATTGACAGTAGGGAGTGCAAGTAATTTATTTCTCAGTGCATTTGCTTCGTTTCTTATTTTCTCTTCAACTTACAGTACTACAACCATAAACTTTTTGTAATTATTTACAAGTTCATGTGGCAAAGGATAACTTTACAGAATATATTTTTACTATTCTCGTTAGGAAGGTCGTTATCATACAATTCATTCAGTTTTATTCGTCTCCAGATGATGCCAACTTGGTTGGCGAAACGGCGTCGATTGCAGTGTGCAAGATGTTTTGGAGTTTTGTGGAAAACCACGCCAGACTTAGCTTCACGCAAAGGTTCCAATCCACTTCAGGATACAATTAGTTAATTACCGACATCGTTAACAAACGATATGTTACAGAATCAGCGCCTAAATGTACTAAAAAAATATTTGATGTGGCCAGCACATAACTTTCTTATACCAGTATATATCATCCTGATCTAAAAAAATCATTCTATTTAATTTTTCACTTCAATTAAATTTTAATAGCGTACCTTGAAATGTTTCATTAAAATTTTTAAATAAATTATTATCAGCGTCGTTCGATACTGTCAATAATAATTCATGTCATTTATTTTAATAATTTCTTCTTATTGACATTGACATTTTTGTAACTAAATTAGACATTTCAAATGTCAAACTGTTAAATTTACCTAACCCCATTTTATGAGGTCAAATGTGTAAAAAATTTCAGTTTACATAAGCTTTATTTAAGTACTTGGAAAATATATTTTAATGGCTTAATGTTGTGGATGGTTTATAATCTTGCATCAAGAATATATTTTTTTGAAATAAAAGCAAATACAAAAAAGTTTTGGTCCTGGAAGACCTAAGGTGACCAATTTTGCTCAGCATCGAATTTTTTGTTATCATTGGCCTTTAGAACGTGTACCAAATTTGAAAGATTTACCGCAAAAACTGTGGCTGCTTTCGCCACACAGACATGCCGACAGATTTTTTTTCCATAAAGTTGTTTTTACTTTCTTATACCTAATATAAGGGTATAGTAATCATGATTTTTCGACCTCGAGATTTTTGATTGATATATACGTTTTGAACCCTCCTGAATCCATTCTGACTATTTTTCGAATGATGTCTGTCGATGCATGTGTGTGGATGTGCGTGTGTGTGTGTGTGTGTGTGTGTGTGTGTATCCGCGATAACTCAAAAAAAAAATACTAATGGGAGACTTCCCAAATTTGGTACTTACGATTGTCAACAACATTTTAGGTGACTTTAAATTTGGGAATGTGGTATCACCAGAAGAGACATAATGAATGAAAGAAGGAAAAAGGTATAAATTAAAAATTTTATTGCATTTATGGACGAATCTCGACGAATTATAATGAAATAATATAACGTGAAAAAAAATATATTCTTGATGAAAGATTATAAATCATGTCTACTATATCAAGCGAATAAAATATATTTTCCAAGTACTTAAATAAAGCTGATGTAAACTAAAACATTTTACATATTTGGCATCATAAAATGAGGTTAGGATAAATTGAACAGTTTGACATTTGAAAGGTCTAAGTTAGTTACAAAAATGTTAATGTCAATAACAAAAAATTATTAAAATATGTGACATGAATTATTATTGACAGTATCGAATGACGCTGATAATTAATTATTTAAAAAATTTAATGAAACATTTCCAAGGTACACTATTAAAATTTAATCGAGTTAAGTGGAGAATTAAATAGAATGATTTTTTTTATCAGGATGATATATACTGATATAAGAAAGTTATGTGCTGACCACATCAGATATTTTCATTATAATTCGTCGAGATTCGTCCAGAAATGCAATAAAATTTTTTATTTTTTTTCCAAAATTGTAGGTGCCTTTTTTTCTTCATTCATTCATAATGTCTCTTCTGGTGGTACCACATTCTCCAAATTTAATGTGTCACCTAAAATGTTGTTGAAAATCTTAATTGCCAAATTTGCGAAATATTCCATTAATATTTTTTGAGTTATCGAGGATACACACCCACACACGCACCGACAGACATCACTGAAAATAGTCAGAATGGATTCAGGAGGGTTCAAAACGTATAAATTAATCAAAATCTCGAGGTCGAAAAAAATCACGAATACTATACTTCCTTATATTAAGTATAAGAAAGTAAAAATGTCAAATTTAAGGAAGATCGAATTTGTTATTATTATCACTTAGTTAATATGTGTAAATCTTACGCGATAATGGAGATCAGGTGTTATATGAATACATTTCCGTTATATAATATATAATAATCTGAATCTTACGAATTAAATGATTGGAAATGTGAAAATTGTATTTAGGACGAACCCCATTTCCATTGGGGTACATAATGAACGTAGCAGAGTGCGTCGCCGTCATGATAACGATCTAATTTAAAATTTTCTATTGAACTTGATATTCACCATAGGCACCTGTGTTACTCTTTATTTGAAATGTTCATGACACTTAGTCCTGCTCAGCCCTAGTCAACCCAGACTATCTTCAAACTTAGGAATATTTGCGCGGTCATGGCAATGTTGTAATGGAAATATTTTTGTAAATTGTAATCTAAAGACGGTTGAATATGCGAATTCCAGCTGCGTGCCGGGTTACCGTGCACATTTAGTGTAAGTACATCTAATTACTTGTAATTAGTTGTACTTACATTAAATGGTAAGAGGTAGGGCCTTGGCCTTACCTCTTATTTTTTATCCGTGAATAGCTGTTTGTGGGTCTCGGCATACACCTGCATCATAAATAAAGCTTCTGTAGTACCCTCATAAGTATATTTTGAAAATGAATATTTAATCTTTGGATGTAGAACGTCCAAAGATGTAATATTCACGTATGCAAAATATTGTTGGGAGTCAGTAGCACTTATATCCTTAGTCACACTTTTAAAGTCACGTATTTTTTTAATGATTGGATTTTTACTTAACACGTCTTGAAATTTCTAAGCAACTCGAACACCAGGATCATCTGTTACCGTCTGTAATGCCAAGTTTACTTTATTCACAATTTTCAAAGATTGAGATAAGGATAAACTACTTTGGAAACTTTCGATACCATATTATGTTAATAGTATAAAACGTGTTTCAGTAAAGCGCAAGATTTGAATTGCTCGCCACGACACGAGCTCGTAGAGGTCGTTCAGAACAAAACATCATGGCAGTTCGCGAAAGCGTGGCCGAGAGTCCAGGGAAGGATTCGTCATCGTGCACAAGAATTGGACGTTACAACAGCCACTCTTCAGCGTATTCTCACTAAAGATTTGCATCTCCATGCCTACAAAGTCTAATTGACTCAACAACTTCTGTCAACAGACCATACACAGCGAAGAGAGTTCACCAATTGGATACTTGAACAACAAGAAGTGAATGCCGATTTTGCGGACAAAATCATTTTCAGTGATGAGGTCCATTTTCACCTCGATGGCTTCGTTAATAGGCAAAACTGCCGCATTTGGGGCACAGAAAATCCACGAATGATTCATGAGAAAGCAATGCATCCAAAAAGTGGCAATGTTTGGTGTGCATTGTGGTCTGGAGGAATCATTGGGCCGTGTGTTTCTTCAAAGACGAGGCAAGTAATACAGTAACAGTGAATGACGAACGTTATCGTGCTATGATAACCCAGTTTTTTGTGCCTCAATTGGAAGATATTGCTCTCGACGACATGTGGTTTTAGCAGGACGGTGCCACTTGCCTTACCGTCCGTAAAACATTGACGGTCTTGCACGAGTCTTTTCCTGGTCGTGTCATTTCTCGGTTTGGTGACCAGAATTGGCCGCCAGCTTTGCGATTTGACACTTTGGACTTTTGGCTGTGGGGTTATCTGAAGTCACAGGTTTATGACAACAAGGTTTGAATATTAATTTTTTTTAAGTCTTCTCTATAATGTGTTCTCGTCATTTTCGTCGCTATATTTTAAATAGGCATATTTCTCTCTTCTAGTAGATGCTAGGGTGTACTTCCGTAATTCTTTATACCTTTCCCAATTTTCCCAGGTTTTATTATTCTTATATTTTTATAACGCCTTATCCCTTTCCCTCACCATTAGTTTTAACGTTTCAGTTAACCAGGGAGCGTGTGGTTTATTTATACGAACCGTACGCAGTGGGGCATGTATTTCAGAATTAAGTTGGTTGTTAAAAAGTCTACCTTAGTGTCTATATTGTTTATTATATAAATGTTATCCCAAGGTATATTAAATAAATCATCTAAAAACAATTGCGTGTCAAAATTTTTAAAATCTCTGTAGGTACCTATAAAATTTCTGTCGTTTTGTAATTGAAATACAAATGAAGTTCGCAATAAACTGGTCTATGATCAGATTAATGTCTGCATTTAAAGTGCCACTATTACAAAACATTTCCGAATTATTAATGAAAATTGGGTCTATTAATGTTGCTGAGAATTGTGTTATACGTGTCGGTTAATTAATTACATGAGTAAAATTATAAGCATCAAAACAATGTGCTAAAGGATTCCTTAAATTTAACAAATCTAAGTTCATATCTCCAGTTACAACTACTTTATCATACAATGGAACAAGATGTGATAGAATATCATCAAGAGAAGCAATACACTGCGTCAGATTATGTTGAGGTGG
>JANEYF010002779.1:0-107117 GCA_029963845.1 Rhamnusium bicolor
TAATATTTATTCATGTATGCTTTACAGGATATGAACGTCAATAGGTAAGTAAAATATTTTAATATCAAGCTAGCTAAAAGTAGTAAATATAGAATATATAGGCAGAATTATACCTGGCAATCAAGAATAATAAAATGAAATAACATAAAATAAAATATAGAAAGTAAAAAGTATAAAATACACATATAAATTCACATATCATAATTAAATATACATGTAGTGAACAGTATACACATAGAAACAATGAATTTAGCTTAAACTTATCGACATTAGAATGTTAGTTTATTAAAACACCTTTGTACGTTATATGACATAAAATTAACATTTTCGAGTGTAGAACACTCACAATCAAAACGGCTGATTGGAAGGATTTCATGTAACTCTAGCAGAAATGATACTAGTTCATAAAATCGAAAACCCGAACGAACATCCGTTTACCATTTTTGCCGTATGCAGTACTTTGTTACAATAATTCAGCAAACAAATCGCATGGTTTTACTCCATATGAATTAGTTTTTGGTCACACATCAAAATCGACCTCCCGAAACTTTATATTACTAAAAATAATTAATAACTAGATTTAAATAATAGAATATCGCATTATTACAAAATAGCGCGTAGTCGAATTCAGAAAAATAAAGAAAAAGCTAAAATGCGGTTTGATAAACAAGTTCCTGAAAATCGTTTCAATATAATATCGGCGATAAAGTACATGTAAAGGAGTTACAAATTAAAGACAAATTGCAGAATAAATTTAACGGCCCTTTCCAGATAACCGAGATTTTTTCAAAATTCAGCAATCTTGCACAACCCTAATACTAACCAGGCAACTAAAATAAATTTCAACAGAATGAAACCTTATTCTGAAAATTAACCTTGGTTTCAGGTTAATTATGTTGCTCGGATCAGCTATATTGGCACTCTCCTAATATAAAATCACATCCATAAACAATACTATAAGAATTTACTACCATGAAACATCAGACATAGTAGTGACAAACGATAAATGGACATTATTGGTACACAAAAATATTTCTTCCTTAAAACGAGCTTTTGACAAAAATGACAAGATTTTAGACACCATCATAAACACCCTCGATCCTGCTGTTCATAATATGAACAGTTTCCTAAGCGAAGTTAAAACTCACCTTAGTCCTTTAACACAAATTTCCAAAAGTATATAATCAAAATTTAATGAAGTTCATCTTGATACAAACGTGGAATTTTAAACGGTATATGTACAATTTTTAAATCAATTTCCGTAAACTTAGACGCCGAAGATGGTGAATATTACTCTAACTGCGTGAATAAATAAATAGAGACGAACGCGAATTAGAAAACTTGTTGCAAATCCAAATTTCAGTAACAACGACAGTAATTAGAAACTTCAACTTGACCATTCAGAAATTACAGATTGACGAAGGGACATTTAACGATGATATCAAAAAAATTGAAAATGCTATCTTAAATACGCAACATGATATATAAATCGTCAGAACAAAATAAAAATTTCTAGAAATTTGAGAACAATTATTCTAAATTCAATAACGCTTGCACGCTTAAAAATTATTCATACTTCTATCATTACTCCAGATCACTTAATAAATTCATTACAGGAAATTCACAAAATTTGCGGAAAAGTATTTTGCCACTTCCGATAAAATTATCAAAAGTTGCTCAATACTTGGATATTACCAAACTCCGAGCGTTTCAAACTGATTCTAGTTTAATTTTTTGTTTTAAACATACCATTGGTAGACCCCCAAACCTATACAGCCTATCAATTATATTCAAGTCCGATAATAGAACTGGGTTGCACCATATTTTGTCAGTCTCTCAAAAATGTATCGCGAGAGATGATGATTCTTTGAGGTTCATACCTATTCCGGACTTGAAAGAGCGTCGACAACTTAACATTGGAACCAAATTATGTTCAAACTTGTTCGCCTTCCCGACAGACAACACTGCCATATGCGAAGCTAGGCTTTTCAAAAATCTTAGGGCCCTACCAGAAAACTGCCACACCTCTTTCATTATAAGTCAAGGTTACAATGTCCAAAAACTTCAGGAAAACACCTGGTTAGTCATCAATCCAGAACCCCTGCATGTTGCCATCAACTGTCCAATGAGAAATTGAAATCATTACCAAAAACACCATTATAACATTACAACCCAATTGTTACGTTTTCATTGGTACAACCAAAATCAAGCAAGATCAAACGAAGTATTAGATGTTAAGGATAACACCCACCCTATTCAAATCCCATACGAGTGCTGTAACGAGCTTCCAGCCAAAATGCAGTTACCAAAACTGAAACTAAGCTATCTAAACAAAGAAGATCTCGAGATTGAAAAGCATAAATTGATCAATACTCGAAGGATTTGGACGACCTAATCAACGAACCGTTTATTTCCAAACACATCTTCTGGTTTACATATTTCATAATCACACTAATCTTTGGACTACTATTCCTCTATGTATTTTGTAATAAAACAAAAAGAAGACGCAGATTAGCCATCAACACAACTACATCACCTCCACCTCCTCCGGGACCTAGTAAAACCTTCAGGAGTTTCACTAACATACTCCCTGCAAGAAAACGACTTCCGATTCGTGAAGAAGACGAAAATGAAACAATAGAACACCTAAAAAGACTTTTGTGTAGTATGTGCCTTATTGTGGACCTCAATAATTCATTGTGAATCTTATTGACTTTAGTGAAATTTAAATCATAAAAAAAAACTAATCACTTTTTACCTTTTTATATTTAATTTTTATCACGTTTTATATTGTTTTACATTATCAGAATGTACATGTTTACATATTGCTATTTTTGCACCTTTACACTTATAACCTACTTTTATATTTCAAATGTTTAGTTCTAATTTTCATTTGATTCATATTTTACATTTTTTGATTTCATACTTTCCATGCCATGTTATTTATTTTGCAAAAGTTGTTGCATAAACACCAAGGGAAGTTGTTATATAAAACCTACTCCATTGTATATTAACTTATACATGAGTTTAAATTCACTTCATAATATCCCAGAGTATCGTATTACAGCTACATTGCAGATAACAAATTCTCTCTAGAATTTCAGATTGTCCAATCATCATTTGCTTATCTAGCTTAACTAGTAAGCTTATAAATTGATGTCATAACCTTTTTGAACTTAGCTTTATACTCAATATGTTTTAATAAACATCTTTAATATTTAATTCATTTTATTCTTCAAGTCAGCGTTGACTCTCGATTAAATAAAAAAGTTTTTAAAATGTCATTTATGTAAATCCTTTCTAATAGTAATCTTTTACTTAAATTATTTTCGTGGTGTAAAATTTGTACTTCATCAAAAATAAAGTGTTGAGGATTTTTTATTTTCAGCTGTATCATAATTGTGATTATACATTCTTGATTTACCCACTAGTTCGTCTGCCCAATGTAACTAACCCCACACTGACACAGTAACTTATAAATATTAGATGTTAGTTCTTTTGGACATTTTATCTTTACGTGTATTAAATAGAGAAGCTAAGGAATTGTTGTTATAAAATACAATAGTTGTTTGTTCATCATTTAGCATATTTTTAAAATTTAGGGACAATCCTTTAACAAAAGATATTTTAAAATTATTATGTGACGAATTTTCGTTGGATGTATCTAGTAAATGTTCGTTATCTACACTGTAATTAAATATACTATTTATTAATTTAGGTGGATAATTATTATTCATTAATATATTTTTTACAATATTTATATTCTTTTTGAAAAACTTTTCGTCACATAATTTATGTATTTTATGTTTAAATGATTTTATAATACCTATTTTTTGTTGTAATGGATGATGATTTGAATAGAAATTCAACACTCTATTAGAATTTATATTCTTACTATACTATTTAGTTCATATTTTGTTACCATCTCTAATTACATTTACATCTAAAAAAGGGCAACTGAGAATTATTTTCTTCTCCAACTGTAAATTTAATATGTATATCATAATTATTAAAAGAATTTAATATATATTGAATTCTATTTTCTGATATTATAGTAAAAATATCATCAACATAAATCCCTAAAAATATGACATTGAATGGTAGCTTCCCTAAACATTCTTTTAAAAGATCATCCTTCACTAGATTGGTTAACACCGGCGACGCTGGATTACCCATCACTGCACCTGATTTTTGTTTATAATAATATCTGATAGTTTTGTCTGTTTAAACGCAACTGCGTTCAAACAGACAATCCAATAACACCAAACATGTAACAAAATTTAAAACAAATACCTAATAATTAATAGTTTCTCTGATGATGGTGTAATAAAACGAAACGTTAGAAAAAATAATAAAATTAGTTATATCTGACCGAAATCCCAAAAAAAAAAACTATCAGATATTATTTGATTTAACGGTCAAGAAAAGAAACATAATGAATACACAATTTTTTTCCATTTTTTCTGCCTCTCCATTTTTAAGATATTCGCATTTAAAGTGAGGGCTCAATACATTTGATTCGTATATTAGTATTTAATCTGTAAAGATTTTCTTTAACAGTACCAAGTACAATTTAGAATGAAACTGACATAATCACTTGCACTTTTTTGAAAGATAATACATAATACATAAATAATATCAGTAATGGAGACATTTAAAAATGTTTTTTTATATCGTTATATTGAGAATTAAAACGACCTACGAGAATGTGAACCCATACGGCCGCTCTTAATGCACGGTGATTTACATTACAAAATCAGCATGGAGCTGCTGTGTCATTCATAGGCAATTAGTGTCCAATGAAGACTTCAGATTGCTAAATTGGGACTTGTTTTCAAAAATCCACATGTGCTGGCTTCCAACAGATTCACATCTACAAAAGAACCGCTGTCGATAGCAGAAAATGGAGAAGGACTATGAACTATAATTTTTGCTGTCTTAGTTTTTCGTCTTATTACAACACATTTAAGACTCTCATAAAATAATAATAACAGTAATAATAAATCGACTTTATTATGCAGAGTAATTTACAGATAACAATATATTTTAACTACAAACAAACACAGAAAATTATAACAGAAAAGTAATGCCACCACGTTTTGGAATATTAGAGAGATAGATATATAGATAGATTTATTTAGTTGTAAACAAGATTGTTATAATCATGTCAACATTTGGAGTACTAAAATAAAATATACTAAAATACTAACATATAGACAATATACACAGGGTTACATATATATTATAAATATAGATATACACATATACATAGAACATACATTAAATAATCGACTAACAGTTGGTCAAACAATCTAATGAAAATTTAATGAAACTATTGAAAATCTAATCACAATGTAACGAAATTGATTAAAATATAAGGTAAAATGGGGTAATATTGACATAACTTTGAAATACATTTTTTTTGTCGCTTGGTAGTTAAATACAGAGCTGCTTTTGTGATAGAATTAAGGTACATCAATTCTCTTTATGATGTACATAATATAGAAAGAAAATAATTGTGGCTTACATTTTTATTTTTTTTAAAAGTGTAAAGTGTCAATGTTTCCCACGGTTAGTCTAACATTGACACCCCTATGAAAGTATCGTATATGTTAATGTTCTTGATATATAGTGGAACATTGACACTCGCCTCAAATATTTTCATAGAAAAATATAAAAATAAAACAATATATAGCAGTATTATATATAATTTTGGGTTATTAGAAAACAGAACATAACATTTCAGCTTAGTTAATCTTAGGAATTGTTTTATAATTTAAAGGAATAAAGTTAACATTAAAGTAATGCATTCCCCTCCTAATCTGAGGTTCGCGCAAAACCATAGCAACTTCATCTTGAGATACTAGACTACGATCGGGCACATCTGGATACACAAAAGATTTTTCCTTCTTTCTCAAAAAACTAACCAGGATTTCGTCATCATTTACTTCCAACACTTTTCCTACATAGTGTATGCAATCTTCATTATTTAATGCTTGACCTCTAGAATCTTTAAATCTAACGAGTAGCCATGAATTTTCGTCTATTTTCTGCTTATTTACATCTACCTTCGCAGCTTCTTCTGATCCATCGCAATTGTTTTCTTCTGTTTCACTACAGTTATTTTCATCTATTGAAGTGTCATCATCTGTGTCATTGACGAGTCGTAAACTAGCATTTCTATCTGAGCTTTCTTCAGTTATTTTAACAGACTTCTTGGCTTAGGTGTGTGGTGTTTTTTTACTTGTTTTTCCATTTTCTTTTTCTCATCTTCAATCATTCTCTGTCTAACATCTTCAGCAGTCAATGTTTCTGCTAATTTCCTTCTGAGTCTACTTCGTTTTTGTATTAATTTTTGCTTTCTTGTCGTCTTAATACGGACATTAGGGACAGTTCCAACTTTTTAGTTGGAGTAATGTCGTCTAACTTCTGAGGTTTGGGAGAAGATGATGGTGAGGGTTGATTACATCCTACAAAATCGAGTTCTGATGTCTCATTTTCGTTCTCTACTGTGCTGGGTTGGATTTGATTTTCTGAAGAATTCAGCAATGTTGCTGATATCGATTTTTCTAATATTTTATCTTTAGATATGGGATAAATTCCCGAGCCTTCAAATCCCCCTATTGCATTAAGCCTCGAAAAACATCCAGTTTCTTGAGGATTTTTTAAAAGACTAGGAAATAATACCTTGTCCACGTTTTTTAAACTCCGTTTCTTGATAAAAACTTTTTAGAACATTACGCCGTGCTGTTTTCACCGGTTTAAAAACCCCAACACCTAATGGCTGTAGAACATGCGACGTGTGTGAGGGCAAGCACAAGAGTTCAATATTATGCTCTATAGTCATGTCAATAAGTGGTAGTGATGTGGGAATTGTGGCCATCAAATATTAGTAATTTCGGTCCGACTAATACAGCAGTAGCTTTAACAAAAATATTTTCGACTAGTCTGCAAATTGTGCTGCCTCCATCCACCCAGATGGAGAACAGTTAAACACAGCATTCTCTGGTCCATTTTGGCACCATGTTGCATAAACGTGCTGGCCTTTATAATTTACAAATAAAGGAAGGTATTCACCTATTGCACTACAAGATGCTAGTAGTGGCTTTTCTTACATTTCCCATAAGTTTATGTGGATTGTTTGAACCTTTTGCAACATAAAATTTTCTGAATACCAGCATTAGTTTGAAAGCCAGATTCATCACAGTTAAATATGTTTTGCGGATTACTCGACAAATCCAGTCTTTCAATTGTATTTTTTCAATTTTTCATAAAAATTATTTAGTACTTTTAAAGAACAAGCCTCTGCCCTATTTTTTGGATTTTGTGCAACTCTGTTACGGATTTCTTTTTTCCAACGATTTTCAAATGATATAATCCAGTCAATACCTGGAAGTCCATTTTTAAATAGATTTGGACGATCCATGCGTTTTAGATAATCCTGTACACAAATACGTAATTTAAACCGGCCAAAACCCCATTCAGCTAATTTTATCAAGGAATTCACCAACAATTTTTCTTGTAGAGTAAGTACTGTGGGGCGGCCAACTGCTTTGCATTTATAGCTTTTTTGTTTGTTTTTTTTTGTTTGTTTTCTTAACCGCCTCTCAAGTCACCGAAGTAACTCCCAGAAAATCCTAGGATTTTGTGTTGAGTAAAGAGAGACGAGGCCCTACAGTTTATTGTGGAGTCCGAACAAGTGGTTAATTAACGTTGAACGGTTTATGCCATACATTTCGGCAGCTCTCTTAACACTTAAAGTTCCATTCTTCACTTGACTTACTGCGCTCTTCATACTTCCTTCATTATAGCTTTTATATTTTCTGCGAACTACATCGCTTTTCTTTGAGCGGGGCATTTCTGTGAAGAAAAAATTATTTATTTAACAATAACACATTTCGAGAGGGTAACATTGACACGTGTCAATGTTAACCTCGAATCGAAAAATATTTATTTTGCAATTTACAGAAATAAAATTAAAACAAATTAAGATCTATAAACCAGTGTTACAAAAATAACTTACCTTGATAGATTACAGCAAGAATCCTTAAAAACAAATCAATACCAACAAAGTTTTATGGAGACGTATATCAACAAATAATTTTATTACACAGTTAATCCCACAATAAAAGTTTACCAAATGAGTTCGAGATGTTTGAGTTATCCGCTATGAGATGGCAGCACTGTAGAAAAAATTTTAGACGCCACAGAACAAATAAATTTCTTACAGAACTGCAAATAGGCGGAAAATTTAAAAATATGTCAATGTATCCCATATGTCAATGTTACCCCGTTTTACCTTACACATGATTTCACATGAATGAGACACAATTTGGCGTCAAGACTCTTCAATGTTGCTGTTAAAATATTCGTTATATAGACAATTTCGTTAAGTAATTTGAATTTAAATAATTTTAAGTTGGTATGAGCATTGGCTAATCGGGGTCACCGGAGATGGCCAACAATTTACGAGAGAGAGAAGTAGGCTCGCTTTTTTAACGGTCATGAAGGAGAGGTTATGATTTGTATGTTTTCTCATGTGTGTGTCTTCTGATTTATGAAATAAAGTCGTCTATAGTTAGAAAAGTGTTTATTAAAGTTCCCATAAATGTCCACAGTTAAAATTTTTAAATGTTCTTTCGAATCCGGTAGCGCAGTGGGCCAGAGCGTTAATTGACAAACGTTGCTGATTTACTGCCTATCGACTCCCGGGCTCAAATCCCGGTTTTGATTCTGACAAAGTCGAAGAGTTTGGTTGTGTGTCCGCACTGTCCGCGTTTTTTTCAACTGTGTGACCCCTGTCCGCGCAGTTTCGACTTTGGTTTGGGGGTTGTCTAATTTATTTATGTGGTGTGCTAAAATGCATTTATGTTAGTTTTTATGTATATCGAATATTCCAGTAATATAATATGCAAGGTAAAATGACAATACCACGTATAATTTTTTCTTTCAAAACGTGGATAAGTTGAGAGAATGTCAACATAGTATGAATAATTTACCCAAATTATGAATTTTACGGTTGTTCATATTAAGTTAATTACGGTCGTTAATTTTATCAGAAATATGTTCAGATGTTTTTAAACCAAATATAGTGCGAAAGGATGAATTTTCAACTTTCTGTATGCGATTTTTATTAATTTGATGAATACAAAAACAAAGAATAAAAACAGAATAATTAAAATGTCAAAGTTAATTAGATCAACATATTTTCAACAAAAAAAAAAGTGAATAAAGCTCTACATTGTCTGCATAGACTTGCACTTTACAGTTAGAGATAGAACTCAAAATATCATCAGTATAAATTATGAATAAGAGAGGACCCATAAATCACCCTTGCAGCACGTCTAAAAAAGAGGATCTAAATTTGAAGAAAATATATTATTAACTAAAATTTTCTTCGATCGATTTTTTAAGTAAGAAGAAAAAATGCTAACGAGGATTCCTCAAAACCATAAAATTTCATTTTAGTACATATACGATTATAATTTTTTAGTGTCAAAATCTTTCGAGACATCTAATTACAACTACAACTAATAACATCCAATAAGTCATTTGATAAAACTGGCTAACGCGGTTGCTGTACTATACCCTTTTTTATAAAACTACATTGTGAATCAGGCAACTATTTTTTTATGAAGTAGTCATAAATCTAAAAATATGTAATTTTTTTTAAACATTTTGGAAACAGCTGATAAAACACTAATCACTCTTAAATCTGAAAATGTTAAAGGATAATAATATGAGTTAATAAAAAAAGAGACTACACATTAAACATTATAGAACATTTTTAGCGTTACTGTATATTCATTTCATTCCATATTTTAACAGAACTTTTACCAAGAAAAGGATACCTAATTTGTTTTAAATTATTCTAACCTTACAGGGAATTTTCACTATATAATTTCAATTATTCTGTTCTCTGAAGCCATTAATATTTATTACATTAGGATTTACTAAGATTCGCAGTTACTTTCGAGACTTTCAAAGGGCCATAGCGACGAAGCAAAGATGTAGAAACACGTGTCTGTGGATGTTTTAAAGTTGAAATGATTGTTCAACTGCTGAATACTTTTGTTTTATTTATTTTTTGGTTTTACTAACCAGAGTAGTTGGCATTAAAAATAACATTGAGTGAGTCGTACTGAACATAATATGCATATTATTTATCTTTTTTACTGTCTTATACCTAATATAAGGAAGTATAGTAATCCTGATTTTTTTCGACCTCGATATTTTGATTGGTATATACGTTTTGAACCCTCCTGAATCCATTTTGACTATTTTTCGAATGATGTCTGTCGGTGCGTGAGTGCGCGCGCGCGTGTGTGTGTGTGCGTGTGCCTGAGAGTGCGCGTGTGCGTGTGTGTGTCATTGTGTGGACACATCAGAATATAACATGACACGTGAGGCCTCACAAAATATATGGCCATACACACGGCCACACAAGGCTAACCTATTTTAATCGACTCTATGATGCCTCCCTACCCCTAAAAAATGTGTTTTAGAAAGTGTCCCCATAAGGCACTTTATAAATTGGTTTATATTCCAATCAAACTAATACTAACATTGTGGGGCCCTGTATAGTGCTGCCACCTACAATTACCTTTATATAAATCATAGTTTTGTTCTAATTTCCGTTCTCTGAGATGTGTGTTAAAATATATGTACGGTGTGGCCTTTTAAAATTAAGCTGAAGTAGGTTTTGAGATATATTTATCAAAGTGATTATTTAGGTTTAGCTTAATATTTAGTTGACTATTTTAATCGTCACACTCGATATTGTCGTTTTATTTTTAAATTATGGAGAAATATTCAAAATTTGGATTATAAATTTTGTTATGAGGAAACTGATATGTAGAAGAATATAGAAAAACAATTAAATAACAAATAAAATATGTAGAAAAAATATATGCAATTTTTTTATTGCTTAGTTGTAAAAATACACACTGTGTACTTTTATTCTGCACTCAGTTCATACTTTCGGATTAACGGGAGTGCGTCACTTGTCTACAATAAAAAATAAGACGAAATTATCTGGTGGGATAATTAAAATAAATAATCAATCTGAGATTAAGCTTAAGCAGAGTAAGTACTTCAACGGAGATGTCAAAGCTGAATTTGAAAAAAAGGTTGATTATCCAAATTTGAAAATATTTATTTAGTTACGAGAAAAATAAATAATTGTTATCACTTCTGTCTAAACCAGAAGTAATGAAATATTGCAATATAAATCGACAAGCAAAATATCCTTTGATCTAATAGGCTCAATATAAGTATTTTTCTTGATATGTAGTATGAAGAGCCATTCTCGAGTTTTTTGATTTTTTATTCGGGTATGTTCATTCCAAGAATTTTCATATTTTCATTTCAAGAATAACATGATTTGTGGTGTTAGGCTATTGTCAAAATAGTTTCTTAAATTGTATAGCACTAGTAAATTATTTCATTGTCTGAGTAAAAACTATATGGTTATACTACGGCGGAATTTACAGGTGATTTTACCCCTTGAGGATTGTATGAGTATGCCTCTGCTGTAACTAGGCGCTACGAGAAAAATTTTCACACAAACATCTTCCAAACAGGAAAATATTTTTAAGAACAGAACAATGACCTCGCGAAACGGACAATATAAAACCACGAAGTGAAGGATAGGGAGCTCAAGAAATGTAAGAACTGGAGAAGTGGAGGAGAACATATTCGATTTTGTATCAGAAGATCCCACTATTAGTAGTAGAAAGTTAGCTCTCATAATATATATTTCCCGAACTAGTCTCCTAGGAGCAGCAGTTATATTCCTTTCATATTCAACAAGTTCAAAATCTATTACAAGGAGATAAGTCTCTGCGTATTGGTTTCTGCAAATTAATAAGTGAAAGAATTTAATCTATTCCAGATTTTCTAGATAATACTCTGTTTACGGACGAGGCTGCATTTACCAGCCACGTGAAATTTAGTTCTCACAATGAGCATATTTGAGCTGACGAAAATCCAAAGACAATAAAAATAACCTACCACCAGCATACGTTTAAAGTATATGTTTCGGCATAGCCACATTTGGAAATCATTTTGTGGGAAATTCTATTTCTTCTTTTTTTTTTTTTGGTACACTGAATGGAATCGTGTACTATTTTCTATACAATAACTTGTTTCAAATTCTCAGACGTATCCAAATTAACAGATGACAAAGATTACTTTTTTTTGCAAAATTGCGCTCCCTCCCCATTTAACTAGAATAGCCAGAAAGTGGCTTCACACTCACTTCTTAGAAAGATGAACTGGAAGAGAAGCAGATTCACCTATGCACTGGCCTGCACGTTCGCCAGACCTCAAATCGTCAATTTTTCATTAGTCATTTCCAATCAATAATCGAAATCAATACTTTTGAGGAATTGACCGAAAGAATCGCGAACAGGTTCACAACCCTTAGAAACAATCAAGCAATATTACAACACGAGCAGTTCATTCATTCGAGAGAAGAGTAATGTTATGCATTGACAAAGACGGAGGTCGTTGTGAGCAGCTTTAATATTTGAATTATATGTTTTTGATTTTTTTTTAATGTGGTCAATATATGTTATTTTAAAATAATTTTATAGTAACACTATTTATGAAATATAAAGTCTCAGATCTAGGAAATATTTTTTAAAATACCACACAATCAAAGACATGTTCCTTATGTTTAAATTTCTTCAACTTTCTTTTTAAATGTCAGTAGAGAGATACTTCTAAATTTTAGAATGACAAATCATGTTGGTCTAAAATTTTTATGAAGCGAAAAAAAATGCAAATGCAAAAAATCAGTTAACTCGAGAATAGCTCATTCTACTGTGTATCCACAAGAATACTTTTTTTAAAACCAATAAGGCCAAATATTCCTTATAGATTTTTATCTCAAAAATTGAAAATAAAGAAGCTAGAGAGAAAATGCGGAGATTCTCCTAAAAAATAAAAAGTAGTGTCAATTCCAAGAGACACATCTAAAAGGGGTTTTACTACCCTTTATTCCTATCTCAAATTATAATTTGATATTTGTTACAAGCCGTTTAGAAGTAATCGCTAAAAAAGTGCCTTTCGTGAGTTCCCATTTGGTTGCTTGTATCAGTTGTATTATTATAGGACTGTGGTTTACATAACAAACTCCATTTTATTTTTTTGTTTATATCAATTCCTGAAGTATAGACTGGTAATTCTGAATCACCCTGTATATTAGCTATTAATTAGCCTTCACACTTGAGTGATTAAAAACTTTATTTTCGTATTTTAGTTCTTTGATCATATCTGCTTTCTTTGATGGTCAATTGTTTTTTTGCTTCCATATTCGGAATCTCTGGAAACTCTATGTTTGAATTTTCTTCCTAGCTCAAAAACAAAACCAACAAATTCAGTCAGCCACCTAAATTGATCATATACATATTGCTCTTGTTTATAGCCATTCAGTCAGCACATATACATGTCCTGTTCTGTATTGTAAATCACATTATACTAGAACTGATAGGTTTATAAACTTATTTAACGAAAGGTAAATATCACGTTTCTTTAAGAAAAATTTTGTAATCTGACAATAATTGTTCTTTATAGCATATTATGTTTATTCTTTAAATTTCAAAATGTATGTGTAACATCAGACTGAAGGGATCTATTGTATGGCCTTCCACACGTCCACAAATTTCAAATTTATTTTAATTAATTAATTAAAATAAATTTGAAATTTGGAGGACACGTGGATTATAATCCATGTGTCCTCCTCACCAAAGATTATAGCTCCATATAAACTTTGTCCTCATGGGTAAAAAATATATTTTACTATTGAAATGCCAAACAGGAAACTTCTTAGAAAATAACCCAGAAAAACAAACTGTTGCGTTCACAATCTATGTTTAAAAATAAAAAAATTAATACATAATGAATGATCCCTGAATGACGTGAATTATAAATAGTGTACTAAAGAAATTATAGATGTTTTGAGTGAAATGGTGAAATAATTGTGTGTAAATGTGTGTAAGGTCACATAAGGTACTGCTCCTCATAGATAAGTGGGGTCCGGCCCCACAAGTCAGTTTGCCGAAAAGTAATAGATGGAGGAAGTGTATCAGATTGAAACAAATAGCAAATTTGACAGCTAGAAAAATCTAACCACACACTTATGACTAGAGCTGTACGATGTGCCTGGAGTACAGCCACGGTCTTGCGCTGTCGTCACACGTACCGATTTAGAAGTGATTTACGCTGCAGTTTTATTTGAAAGGTTAATGCGTGAGGTTGTACCTATAAATTATACATAATGTCAAACGCGCCAAAGGGTAAAAAACGACCGTACGCGGACACAGTGAATAAATTTATGCAAAATAATTTGTAAAGTTTGCAATCAAGACTTAATGTGCTGGCACAAAACAGATTGTCGTCGTCATATCAATACCGTGCAACATCAAAATAAAAAAATGGCATGCCTTTGACAACTCAGTTTATGTGTGATTTATTGTTAATGTTAATAGCCTGTAATATTCCGCTACACATACTGGATAAACAACCATTTCGGGAGTTTTGGAATAAATACAATCTCCAGGTGAACTTACCAAGTCGTACATCGTTATGTAGATATATTCCAGCTGTTCGTGAAGACATTGTAAATAGGATTAAATGTGGATTAAAAAATACACGGCTCTGGTTATGTATTGACGAGACGACAGATTGTAAAAAAAAATCTATTTTAAATATTATAGTACGTGTACTCTTAAACCAACATTTCCACGGCTTTTTATTATGCTGAATATTTTCAACAAATAAAAGCTGTGATACTACAGTTCAACCCTAACGAGGCTGCAGCTATTAGGGAAAGCCAGACAAGCTTTCAAGGCGTTTCTCTTGAAACAGATTTAAAAAGTATTAATAACAATTATAGGGGACTACACGACGCAATAGAAAAATTGCAAAATAGTTCGTTGTCGTTAGTGGAATCGCTGCAAATAGTGGACGACGTAAAAACAGCTACAGGCTATAAATGACGCAAAAAATAATCGCGTTAGTGAAAAATTCGAGAGAGTGTATTACAGAAAGATCCTGATTTTAGCAAATTAAGACAAATTTGTGATGGTGCATCTACAACTTCGTTAAGTGAGTTCACAGATTGTTTTACTTATGCCTGTATTACATCCGTAGATGTCGAACGGTCATTTTCAAAATACAAACATATTTTTTCACCAAAGCGAACACAGCTGTAGAAACATACCTGATGCTATTATACTATAGATCTTCCCCACTTTGTGATGACGACAACCAAACTACTTCATAAATCTGTTTAAAACGGTGAGTTTTATACAAATTTTTATAAAATGTAACATTATTGTTAAAATTTATTTCCATTTAATATACTTATTCAAGTATTATGATATGATGTAAACATATGAGTCATATGACGGCTCTGGCGGCCAGGTGACCTCGGACAGCTCTACTTATGACAACTCTGAGTGCCACACTTGTCGGTGTAATACGGGTATCCACACAATGATTGAAACACCTGGATGTGTGTGCGTGCGTGCGTGCGTGTATCCGCGATAACTCAAAAATACTAATGGGAGACTTCCCAAATTTGGCAGTTCAGATTGTCAACAATATTTTAGGTGACACATTAAATTTGGTGAATGTGGTACCACCAGAAGAGACATAATGAATGAAAGAAGAAAAAAGGCAAATTTTTATTGCATTTCTGGACGAGTCTCGACGAATTATAATGAAAAAACAACTTTATGGAAAAAATCTCTGCATGTCTGTAGTATCGCGATAGCAGCCACAGCTTTTAAGAGAAAGTTTTCAAATTTGGTGCATATGTTCTAAAGGCCAAAGACAATGATAAATTCGATGATGAGCAAAATTGGTCAATTGAAAGAAGGTCTACGGGACCCAAACTTTTTTTGTATTTGCCTTCACAAATAAATATATATTCTTGATGAAAGATTATAAATCATGTCTACTATATCAAGCCAATAAAATATATTTTCCAAGTACTTAAATAAAGCTGATGTAAACTGAAATTTTTTACACATTTGACCTCATAAAATGGGTTTAGAATAAATTTAACAGTTTGACATTTGAAATGTCTAATTTAGTTACAAAAATGTCAATGTCAATAAGAAGAAATTATTAAAATATATGACATGAATTATTGACAGTATCGAATGACGCTGATTATTATTAATTATTTAAAAATTTTAATGAAAAATTTCTAGGTACATTATTAAAATTTAATTGAAGTAAGTGAAGAATTAAATGGGTGATATATACTGGTATAAGAAAGTTATGTGCTGGCCACATCAGATATTTTATAATACAAGTTTCAGCATTTTTGGCAAATAACCGGGAAAATAATTGTTTATAAAGATATACGTTATACTTATATGTGATAAGGTTTTTATAAAAATAATAATTAACAAAAAAAATTTATTGTATTTTCATAATAAAATTTTGGTGAAATATATTTAATATAGTCCGTTATGGGCACAATGTCGTTAAAACGCTCATGAAAATCTCTTATGGAGGTGTATCTGTTCGAATTTGATATGAGGCGGAAATATTTATTTTCCAGAACCGAAAGTTTCTTTAGTGACGTCGCCTACGCACTACATCACGCCGGCGGCGCCGCTTATGTTATGACTGGTCTCAATATACAAGTGTATCTTAATTTCTTATTTGTCCTACTCATTTTATTACTCTTTGCCATGAGTGGAAATACACTCCTGGATAGAGCGTAAACCTTTCGAACAGTTTGATTGTTACGGTTCAAAAATGTCAAACATTTGTCCAAATGTACCTCCAGATATTTTAAGTAGTGGCTTTATGGACGAGTGATAAGGACACTTGCCTCTCACCCAGGAGTCCCAAGTTCGATCCCCAGTCGAGGAGCTAGGATTTTTTCTAAACCAGAAATTAATCCTAGCATACATTGGGTATGTGTCCATTGTCTATAAATGTGTATCTCTCTCCCACACCAGGTACATGAGGATTTTGATTTTAAATTTTTATTTAATTAATTTTAATTTTAATAATTGACGTTCTACGTTGTTTAAATTTGGACCCCCCTTTATCGAAATTGGCATTAATATCTTATTTTGTAGAAAATTTTGGACACTACCGCCTCCATCTTCCCCGAACTTACCCTAATCTTGCATCGGTCATAGTACTCCTTTATAGCTGGTTGACAGCTTGGGCACTCCAGCTATGGCTGTACATAGTCGTGTTGTCGGAGTACATTCCAATTTTGTATTAGGGAACCGCGGAAAGTTGAACACATATAGGTTGAGCGAGAACTCCCGCCCGTATATCCCGCGGTGTTGAAAGGTTTTCGTTCCTTCCAACCTGCAGTGTTCTACCTGTTAGGTATAAGTGACCTAGTTTAATAATGTAGCCAGGAAAGTTTAGTCGGTGCAATTGGTACATTAGCTTCGAAAACTAGACGGTATCGAACACTCTCTATATCTAAGAGTATCATGGTTGTGCTCTTTTCGAGATTGTACTGCACCTTCATTCACCCTCATTCACGGTTCCGACCATCTCTTGTGTGGTATTGTGCCCATTCTTGAAACCGAATTGATGGAGATTTTGAATGTTAAGCGCATGATTTTCTTCACCAATTTTGATATGGATGATTGCAACGGTATAGATAGGTCAGTAGCTACCAGCCAGTTTAGAATTCTTGCCCGGCTTCAAAATCGGACAGACCACAACACTTTTCCAAGAAGTAAGCGAGGTTTAACAACCCTCACTTGTTTAATAGGTGCATGTTTATTAAATATATATATGTTATAAATTCGTTAAATAGGTTTGTCAGAGGGGTTCTTTGCCACAACAAAACCAACACACTGATTTGCCTCAATTATTATATTTAGGAATTAAACTACACTTTAAATTGAACAAACAATGTACACACTGGTGTTATGAATATAAAAAAAAGGTTACGCACTGATTAAACTGAGCAGCTGAGCAAAATAAGAGGAAAAAACATAGAAATCAACAGGTTACATAGATATTTTCTAGAACAACTTCAACAACCGTCACTAGGGTTTCTGGGAACACGCGTGCGCGAATTACTGTCATACGAATTTTCACTGCGGGCAGGGCCGCGTTCCGTGTTTACACCTTACAGTTTAATTTTATTAACTATTATATTATTTTTAAAAATTATATCGACCAAGGTAAATTATGTAAGTCAGCTAAAAACAAATTTAAATTTAAATTTTGATAACAACGATAAATTATGTATTTTGGCTTTATCTTAAAAAATATATATAATCTTATCCAAATCATTTAAAAAGTTATTTATACAGGTTGGAAACTACATACGTTAGTTGTGGATATGGGACACCTAGATGATTCCAAATAACCCATAGTTAAGGGGTCTGACTGTCTGACTACCTTCGTTACCAAGATACGGGGTGTTTTATCGATTTTGCCTATTTTTTCTTAAGCCACATCATACGAACCACTCTGTATAACTCACTTTACCGAATCAATTAACGTATTACCCAAAGTAGAAATACAGGTCCGGCTTCATAAATAAATATCGCTTCCTTATATTCCAAAAACAACACTGGGCAAACAACACAATTTTGTAAATCGTTTAGACAGCGGAAAAATAAACTAAATAATATACTTTCTTTCCGCATTTAATTCTACAAGTTTAATTTTTTAACACAACTTCAATTTTATAGGAAATTCCATGAGGTAAAATTTAAAAAAATATTTTTATTGTCAAATCAACAAGATTACACACCTTTGAGTAATTAAAACGTAAAAACATGTTGCTTTAGTGCCATAAAAGTATTTCAAAAAGTATTACACGTCCGACCTTAAACCATAATAATAATTTTCGTAATCATCATCTCAAACACCCTGCGTAACATAATTTTAAAGATAATATTAAATAATCGCTTAATTAATCGGAAAAGAAGCATCCAATTTGAATAAATAACTTTATTCTCTTTACGTTTCATCTAAACCCATGTACCAATGAATTACAGAAATTAAGGGTAGACAAATGGAAATAGAAACGACTCAGTGCAGTGGTTCAGTGCTTATACGTTAAACTTGAGATCAAGGGATCTTGAGTTCGAATTCTGGCTAGGGCCTAGATACATAGTGGCGTTTTTAAAATATCGAGACGGTAGCATATTTGGCTAGTCACTGACTATCTCTCCTGAGTTTAAATCTCACCTGCAACAACTGGTAAATGTCATAGGGAATGGTTGTTGTATGTGTGTCTGTTCTGGTTGAATGGTGGAACGGTAATGTGCCCAACTCCGCCACGAGGTTAATATAAATGAGACGTTAAAATAAATAAATAAAAAAATAAAACTATGGCTTTAGACGAAATGTAAACACAATAAAGTTATTTATTCATATTGTATGATTCTTTTTCCATTTATTAAGCGAATATTTATACTATTTTCAAAATTACATTATACTGGGCGTTTGAAATGATGCAGAAAAATAATATAAACAACATGATAAGGCAGTTTTAGCGTTTTACTTACACAAAGTTGACTAATTTTATTAATTTGACAGTAATAATAGTTTTTTAAATTGTACCTTGTGATTTTCCTATAAAAAATCAAACCTGTAGAATTAAATGCGGAAATGTAAAAAAGCATATTATTTATTTTATTTTTTCCGCTGTTTTCCAATATCTAAACAGATTTTTAAAATTTTGTTATACAGGGTGTTTGGTTTTGGGATAAACGAAATTGATATTTTTTTTATGAAACCGGACCTGTATTTTCATTCTGATTAATGTGTTAATCGATTCAGTAAATTGAATAAAACGTAACTACTGAATATAAAAGTTTTAAACCGAGTGGTTATACGAGCAAAAATTTCTTATAAAAAATTAAACCTGTGGAATTAAATGCGGAAATGTAAAAAGCATATTATTTATTTTATTTTTTTTTCCGCTGTTTTCCAATATCTAAACAGATTTTTAAAATTTTGTTATACAGGGTGTTTGTTTTTGGGATATACGAAATTGATATTTTTTTTTTATGAAACTGGACCTGTATTTTCATTCTGATTAATATGTTAATCCATTCAGTAAATTGAATAAAACGTAACTACTGAATATAAAAGTTTTATACCGAGTGGTTATACGAGCAAAAATAAATATGCACGCAACCACGCAAGTGATTTTGAATGTAAATGATATGGCAAAAATTGAAAAATGTCAGTAAAACCTCATGTTTTTTTACGGTATTAAAGCAGATAAACAGAAATCAAGAGGTAATAATAATAATTGAAAAGGAAACAACATATAATTATTAAATGAATAGAAGTCAGTGGTTTGTTGTGAAAACCCAATTAATGCACAATAATTAAGTAGTTAAAACGAATACAATTGAAGAGTGTAATTAAATAACGCTCTAAGTGCCTAAACCTAAGAAAAGTAGCTATAACTTAAAAAGTATTCTATGTGCCTATCCCAGAACATACAATGTTTTTTCAAGGACTTTTGGTGATACATAATCCATGGCACTTAGAACATTATTACTGAAAATACCTGTTACAATTAAAATGTTCTTAAAATATTTTTTTTAATTCTTGTATTGCATTTAAACTTGAGTTTGTTTATTTTGGTTAATATATCAGTTTGGTTTTTTTTGATAATAAAGAATACCTCAAAAAACTTTTTTCGTTTTATTTCAAAAAAATAAAAGTTGTATTCATTAAAATGCGAATATCTTTGTTTCGGATATTTGGCACTTGGACCGCTATACACTCTAAAATTATTGAATTTAAATGCCTAACATGTAAATACAAATATGTTATATAAAAAAACGGCAATATAAGTGTATATGCCTAATGCGAAGTAATAAGCTATGATGGTTTGGCAGAATGGTGCAATTTATATTCAGACTAAATTAAGAAAATTTCAAATCGATATGAAGAGGCTAGGAGGTGGAAATTACAGAAAATTAAATATAACGGCCGATTTCGGTAGAAGTCAACATGGTTCCTCGCACCTTCTTTGGGCATTAAAAGGCACTGCCCAAAAAATTATTTAAGTCAGCATGGTTTTAAATTTTAAATAAAACTGAAGAAAAGTAGACATGACTTCCGATTTAATCGGAAGTGCCAAGAAAGTGCCTGTACCACGCTTAAATGGGTAACTATCAATGTCGCTATCAACGATTCTTGATTACCAAAATATCTTTTTTTTATTTTGAAAATACGGAAGTAATGAGGATGCGAATACCAACCTGAATCACTCAGTATGAAGAACTAAATTACCAAACATGAAAATATGAGAATGCGGTAGCAGAATATGTTTATTTTGTGATGAACGAAACAATGTTTAAAGTGTTAAGGTATATTATTCAGTAATTCATATTTAAGTATTCATTATTATAAACTCCTTGAACATATTTTTTCTTATCGTAAAATTCAGCATTCATCTCAACTTATAATAATTATTATAATTACTGACTGTTTTATTAAAGGAGAGTACGCTAATTTGCGTTATTATCTGCAAAAATAAATTTAAAAAGTTAATAAGTTATGTAGTTAATGTCAAAGTTAATTATAGCTTCGGTTAAAAATTATACAAATTTAATCTTACATCTCACTTTTAAATTAAAATTATATGGTTAATATAAAATTATTTCATTGAATAAACAGCTTTCCAAGAAATTTATTTATATATCTTTGATAAAATCATTACAATATCATATCTTTCATGATAATTTAATTATAATAATATATTAATTAATTACATTGCTACGGAGTTGTCCAAGGACGGTTCTACGGGGAGTCCTGGAAGAACCACACCCCCCAACTTTTTGAGCTGCACCTATAAATTAAATAAATAAAATCAGCAGACGTTTGTCATGCCATGAATACAATGTTTAAAGAAAACAGATATGGAAAAGAACATGCAACTTAAAAAGGCAGGTGAAAGAAATTTATTGTTAAACTGGGAAAAGCGTATTTCAAGAAGATGTGTTACGTGTGGGATCAGAGCTAGAAATATTTATCAGACAGTGACACAAAATCTAATTATTGACCAGTTGGTGTGAAGCTTCATTGATTTTTAATCCGAGAAACATAATTGAGAGATATTTGAGTCAGAAGATGGGAACGATTATCAACATGAAACAGAGATTATTTATACCTCTAGTCACCTCTAAAATTTATGATACTGAAACAGTAACTGATGAAAAGACTGATATCACGACTGATGCAGAGGCCAGTTGAGAAACCAAAGACTACAAACCAAATGACTTTGTACTAGTAGAGTAGAAAGAGCAAACAAATTGCTAAAATATTTGTCGTCAATATAATCTCCGTTCTTCATTGTTCTTTTATGAGGTAACACCCTAAAATAGAGGATGCGTCCATCTTCCTCTGAGTTGAAGAGGAGGCATTAGTGGCGATTAGTGAAATCAAGAAAAGATTGAATCCTAAGAAACTGAGAGGGAGGGGTAATCAAGTTTTTGGGCATTAAGATCTGAAAAAGTAAAACCTATTTTAATGAAATTGTATGTAGATTTTCTATCAGAATATTGTTAGAACTGTTTTTTATTTTTTGTTTAATTTCTTCAAGAATTGTTTATTTATTTGTTTATTTTTCTATACAACACCTATTTTAATAAAAGTTGTTTTTATATAAATATGCGTAAAATGGTGATTTAATCCCTTATAGTATGACTAAAATTAAAGACAGAACACATGTTTTGCTTATTTGCATGTCACCTCGCCCCAACACTCACACTCAACACTGAGTTGAATTTCGCACATTTTTCAATTCGCCCCATCTCCTATTGTGCTAGCGCTACATAGTGTGCTAATCATGTTGGAGTTGGATGTAGATCCAGTGCATTTGTTTCGTACAAGGATAAACACATAAGAAGTGAGCGGATAATGTGTATTTTTAATCAGATTCCCCTTAATTTTTCTTGTCCTAAAATAACCTTTAAAATGTAATTATTCCATTCCATTTCCATTGCCCATCATTTCATTTTCGATCCCTGACCAAATACAAACACAATAAAAAAGACCTGCAGATATTTATATTGTATTTATTGTGCTGATCTACTACTCATAAACTAAATTCTCAGACGTTGCAAACCGACGGTTACCCCAACTTCTATATGATTATCGCATTTATTATATTTTTTGCTTGTGTGCTGTATTCACTTAGGAAACGAATACACTGTATCTGCATCCAAGTCTTACAAAATTAATGCACTATGTAGGGCTAGCACAATAGGAAACGGAAAAATGCTAGAAGGGCTACTTTACATATTACCTACTTGAATTTTTTTTTACTAAATAGAAAAGTGTCAAAGGAATTATGCATATTGATATCTGTTCTCTAAAGTCCAAAGAGTTGCTGAATATTTTTTGTTTTATTTTTGATTAATTTTAATGCTTCCGGTATACAAAATTGTTATCAAGTCGCTCCGTTTTATAGTACCTAGTTGAAAACTGTTTTCATGTTTCTACATTTAAATGCTGGTATAATTTGAACATATTTCACCCACCCCTACTCTAGAATTTTACATGAATTGTTATGAATTAAATTACAAGAAATCTAGTTAAGTGGATTATTTTGTAACAATACAATATATAAAGTTCAAACTTGGTAATGAATTTTCGAATTCTAAAAATTGAAAAAACAAAATGAGCAAGTTTTGTAGCAAATTTAGTAGCAAATTCCGAAAAAACAACTTGGTTAGATTACAAAGTCCTTGTTGAAATAAAATTCAATTTTCAGAGAAAGACGAAAGGGCTTTCATTCAAAATGTCGCAATAGGGGGTATCATTTAAGATTCTAAATTAGGGGTGAAGAGGTTGCTCTTTTGTTGACCTTCATTCTGTGTTCTCTGTTCCTTAGTTGAATTCAAAATGGTATTTAAACAAAAAATTAAGAACTGAAATTTTAATGATATTAAGATAGAGAGACTGAACAAGGAAACTTCCACATGCAACAATAGGACAATAAGAGCCTTATTAACAACAGTAATTAATTCGTTAATAATTAATTAACATATCATAATTAAGAATTTGTCAGTAAGATGGTTGAAATTAAAAAAATATATTTGAATAGATTAAATATATATTATGTCTGGATTTCTGATCATCGTTTTCTGATACACTATTAAAGTTCACATCATACCAAGCCTTATTTCTAATAGACATTAAAACTACCTCGAATTATAAGTATATACTTATAATACTTGTATAATTGGATTTAATTGGCACTTATTTTAGATAATAACATATAATTTTATGTCGTTTTATAGATTAAGGTGATGGTGCGTATATGAAGTTTAATTTCAAATAACAAGATGCGGTTTCAAGAGAGTTTTTCTGAGAATATATCGACATACAATTCGTTTAGTGGTAATAATTAGTAATTAGCGGGCAAAACAGACCAACCGCTCTCTTTCGGTCTATATATGGTTACAAACAAAGTATCAAGTCATAGATGTACTTAGATTAATTATCTACTTATTATTAAACTGTAATGTTGATCAGACAACGGAATGGTAGTTTGGACATCTATTTTCAATAAGCGGCTGCTACAGCTTCTTATGTACCCATTCAAGCTACCAAGATACACATTAAATCTTGTCCATGTAAATGTATAATACACTTTCAGGTATATTTCCTTATTGCTTTAATGCAAGAAAAGCAATATAGACATTTAATTGCAGTCTTATGTTACCACAACAAATCGAAACATATTTCTTCGTTTCATATCGGTTACAAGAATGTTACAAAAAAATGGAGGCTGATAGAGAAAGTCTTACTTCATATTCAGAATCAGTAGTATCCCCAAAAACATAAAAACAGCAAACACTGTGCATTTAACAAAATCACTGTTGACCAGTGTTATCATTAAGTAATAAAGCGGAGTCAATAAAGCTCTACAAATCAGGTGTCGTTCAGATAGTGTTATAGCATTCCCCTATACCTTTGTTGAGACTAAATATTTGGCAAAAGTAAATATAATTTTTAGATACTATAACGAGAAATTTAATGGATTAGAATCTGTACGAGGCGTCAAATTATTCACGCTTACGAAAAACTGCTTTGAAATGTGGAGCAGGATTCCCACCTACCGTGTCTTCTGCTGCTTATATGTTAAATAATAATGGTTCCGTATGGTCATTTTTGTTGTCACTCACCATAATAGGTGTATTTAAAAAATAATGTAATAAGTGATCCGCAATCCTTAAACAATCAAAATCAGCTGATAACTGCAATGACGACTAGCCAATAAATGATGCAGAGCTACACATAGTTGCATTACACCTAAACAGATTAAAGAACAATGGAAATTTATTCAGTTATGATATCTTTTTTATTTCTATAAATAATATTTAATATATAAGAAAGTGAATTTATAAAATCAAAATTTTATCATAATTGTATAAATTGGTGTTATCTATTAATATCTGTTTGGTAGTACCCGTGAGGCGGTTCTTTGGGAGAAACCTTGGCAGCCGCCGCTGGATAATGGATAAGTTAAATTGTGTCCATCCACTATTTTGTGACTTTTTTCTGTCAAAAAGTTTCTTTCAATGTGATCAATTCCGTATTCCATATAAAACTTGCATTTGTCAATTTGACACTACAGAACGTTGTACGGTAAGCGCTAGTTCTCGTTTTAAGCTATAGAAATGCTACTTTACTGTATTAAATTGATATATGCTAGGTAGCTGCAGTGAAGACACAGTACTGTCCAGGAATTTAATAGTCGATGACCCATGGTATCCATTTTCTAATTTATTTCTGTGACATTTAAATCTAAAAACTATTCTTATATTTATTTTTACAATAGTTTAACACACACCAAAAACTAACGGAGTGCGATGTAAATTCACGACTGGCAACGCCGTTTTTACAGGAAAGCCTTCACTAAATGCTACAAATAACTTAGTGTTGTTTATTATTCGTTCTTATAGTATCCACGACAAATTACGCTGGCCCTGCTGAAACTAGCAGTTGATATAATCTTATATAAAAACGTTGCGATTTTTTCTAGTTATCGGATTTTTTTTTCAAATTAAACTCGTTTTTGTTTTTACAGACATTACTGCAATCATTGAAGAATTAGAGTAAAATAATCCTAGATTCGCTGCTAACGGTGCTCAAGACATTCCCATGTTTTTTAAATGTTGTATAATGCTATTTTTATTTATAGTGAAATAATACCTCCTCGCTCTCCAATTTTTGTTTTCAATCGAATTTTATTTTGCACCTCAAATATTGTGATATTATCTCATTATTATTATTATACATTACTGATAGATTACTGAAGCCACCATCTTCAACAGTATACAAATTCACCTCTATACTCTTTTTAAATTAACAATAAAACTTCATCACAACACAATTTTTTGTTAGTCCATAATTTAAGAGTAGCCGATCTCTGCCTTCTCCAACACCTAAGTGCTTATTAAAATTTCCTAAATGAATATTGGTAGATTACAAGAAAGCCACTAAATTGGCCCATTTTCATAATTGCCAAAGCCAATATTCATTATATAGTCCTTGTAACTGTTATTATGCTATTACCTCAAATTGTTCTCAGTAAGTGTTTTTTACATTTTTCACGTGGTAGCGTATATTTTTTATTAAACCAAGCGACGATGAAGTTAAAGCGTGATCGTCTTGCTTATTTTTTTAAATTACCTTACTTCGCTGTTGCAGAATGGTTAGTTTTTGTTATTAAAGATATGAAATTTAGATCAATTAGAGCTGAAGGTTTTTCAATGTGCGGAATTTTTTATGTGCACATATATGTTTTATATCATACACAGTAATTTTCTTCATAAACTGCTATAATGGGGCGATTAAGTAGCAATTAGTATGGAACAGAATGTTTTAAATCATTTCTAGAATAACAGTAAAATTGTATTTATGATCTCTTATTTGATTTTAATTAATATATTGCACCAAGATTATACTGCTATGAATATTAATAATTTTTTTTTAAAATACCTACGTATTTATTATTTACTGTATTTTTGAGGATGGGAATTCATATAGTGAGTTGACATTTTTATTTACTTTGCTAAAATATTTGCTGCTTCTAGCCAAGTTCCCCATCGTGTTATTATGGGCTGTGTAGGTAATGGAATATTTTGTAGAATTTCATGAAATAACTGTACACGACTTGGTGCTTTAAGAAAAACTTTCTTTACACTAGATATCAAATTATCAACATTAGGGTAACACCGACTAATAGTTTCAGCAACCCTATGAAGCCCATGTACAGTTGATTTCAATAAAAACTGGTACACTTTCTTTTAGCTATGTAAATCATTCGTTCTTTGATTGATATTAATAATCTTACAAATGTCACTTTGACGTTAATCAGTGGCGTCATTATTAAAAATGATTCGACATCTAACAGATATTCAAAAATTTCGAATTGTTTCTAAAATTGAAGATGGTTGGTCCATAAGAAGACTTGCTGCTGAATACAATGTGAGTAAAACCACGATAATGAGTGTTAAAAAACAATGGAAACCAACTAAACGGTATCCCGTAAAGTTGGTTCCGGTAGGCCACCAAGAGCAATAATCAGGAAGATGAAAATCTTATAAATTACCTAATAGAAAACCCTTTTCAGACTGCAGTAAATGCAATTTCAGAGACAAATTTCCCTGCTTCGGTATCTACTGCTTGCAGAAGAATAAAACTACAAAGCGACTTGAAGAGTTGTTCAGCGGCTAAAAAATACAAACTTTCAGAAGAAAAGAAGCAGGGTAGGATTATTTTTGCACTCAACTATATAATCAATGATGAAAACTTCTAGGACAAGTTGTTTTTTCTGACGAAAAGGTTTTTAAATCCTGTAACGATGGACATATTCGCGTATATAGGCCTCCTTCCACTAGAGACGACGAAAAATATACTTTCGATCCACAAATATCAGGAAGGTTTTCAGTCAATGTCTGGGCTTGGATGAGCCTAAATGGGTTAGGTGTGTGTTGGAACAGTGGTGGTTATCTCAATTCCATTAAATATATTGAAATATTAGACAATATTATGTTGCCGTCAGTAATAGAGGTGTTTCCGGAAAATAATTTCATTTTCTAACAAGACAACTGCTCCATACATACGGCCCATCGTGTCAGGCAATGGTTTTCTTAATAAAAACATAGAGTTGTTACCGTGGCCATCTAAAAAATCCGGATTTAAATCCAATTGAAAATGTATGGGGACTAATGGTGAAACATATAAGAAAATTAAATAACCATCCAAATAATACCCAAGAATTGGAAGGGATAATTGAAAACGCTTGGGAGAACTTGTCGCAAGAAGTTGACCTTGCAAGAAATCTGATTTTGTCCATGCCTGCAAGACTTCAGGCAGTTTTAGACGCTAATGGAGCAATGACAAAATATTAGTTAATTCTAGATGATATTTTACACAAGTTGTTGGCTGTTAAGGTAGAAATTATTTCTTCAATAAAAAACAGAAAAACTTATTTCCTATTTTTATTACTAGAGGACTTCCAGCCAAGTATATGAACAATTTGTCCTACGTTTCGTCCGAGTTTTCGGACTTTTTTCAAGGTTAGTTAATTCTGTATTACGTAATTGAAGTTCATTTATTTTATTTTTTTATTGTATTTTTATGTTCAGTTTGCATTGTTTACATTTTTTTAATCTCAAGTGGTATTTTTGTGTTCTTATTTTAAAATAGAATTATCATTATTCAGTTAGTATTTTAATTTCAACCATTAGTAGAATTATCCGTAACAAATATTATTTTTTTAAACAATAATATGGCAGGATTGAAAATGTTTTGAAAAAGTTATTTTCTAATTATTTTTTAAAATTCCATTTGAATAAAATAAAAAGAGAAAGGTTTAATAAGTTTAAAAACACAAAGAAAACCGATCTCCTCCAAAAAAACCCAGGTCCGTAGTAAATCACCTCTTCTCCACCCCCCTCTCGACATGCCTGGCCAGCCCTATTTACAGACATATGACACAACTAAACTATTAAGATTTTCGATTACAAGAGTTGTACCAGTTTTTTTGAAATCAAGTGTACTAAACATGTTACATGAAATATATTCTGATATATTTTCTTCAAAATTCTTCTAGCAGCTTTCATATAATTCACTCCATCGGTAAGAAATAATAAAAAACTTGTCCCCCTATTTTCTGCGTATTTGTCACTCCAAAACTGTCGTAGACTTGAATTCACTACCTCTGCTATAGTGCGAGAATTTGTAACTTCTGAAACTTTAGAGGCGATCAAGTGTCCGCTCATTGAACAATTTTCCTCTAACGCACCCACGAAAACATTCGCTACCTTAAACCCGCAAGCATTGGTTGTTTCATCTGCGCTAAGCCAGATGTACTTCTCAGAAGAAATTTTCTGTTTAATATTTTTATACTCTGTTGATAAATATTTTTTCTTAGTGTATAGTCTCGGAAGGCACGTTAACATTGCTAGTTCGATCATAAATTACACTAAACCTAAGTTAAAATTACGTTGCATGTCACTGTAAAGTAAAGCCACCTACGCTCGGCTTATGATTTTCTGAGGAAATATTCTATTAATATTTGTATTGCATGACCACGAAATTGTTTTGTCATATCTAGTGCAATATAATTGTCTACCTTCAAATTGTAAATCAGCAATATCGCAAATCCAAGAATTTACTGTAGCTTCCGTCGGTTCAGTACGTTGTGACACTTTAACTGCGCGTTTTTAGTACCTACGTCCGAACATTATGCAAGATACTGTTTGATCGTGTTATGTTTTCTTCCCTGCAAGCAGTAATGTAATTTAAAATTACCAGTATACTGCAATTTAAAAGAATCTGTTACGCATTACGTTTTTATTTAATATTCCCCAATAAAATTAAGTTACTCATTAACATTGTGAAATTAAATAAAATGCAATTAATATGTTGCATGACTTTCTTTTGTAGTTTGGGAATGTTTCAGTAGGTGTTTACAATATATTATATCATCAGTAAAAATCATCCCTGAAATCCGATTGGTAAATCCGACCTCTGCTAATAAAGAACTGTCACGGAATTGGAACTCACAGTTTTATGTTTGTCGGTTATGGTAACAAGTGTCCGGTAAAATTCAGCAGGACACCTCTGTGACTAATAAGTAATACGTGTACCGTACAGTACCCAAAAAATGTCTTGTTACATGAAATACGCTGGAACACGTACTTTAGGGTACGGTGCTCTATTGGAATACAGCTATTATCAGAGATCCACACATGATCAATTTTAAAAAAATCAATCCTAAATAAAGTTTAACTATAAAACGGTAACTTTTACGGAAAAATTGCAAGAGGACTTTTAACTCATAAATTGCCTAGATTTTGAAAATAAAAAAAGTAATTTTAATCATTGGCGTACCTCTTTTTTTCTTTAAGAATAGGGAATCACACCTCCGTGGTTGAAGTAGGAAAACGAAAATAACAACTACTCATGGTACTTATTGAAGAATATGTACTCACCAAATTTCAATAACATATTTCATTTAGTTCAGGAGGCATAAAAATTATATGTAAATTGAACGCCTATTTGTGAAATGGTTGAGTTTTTGACATGAATTTGTTAAGAAAACTCATATTATTTTCACATTTTCTATTGTCTCTCAAATTATCGAAGATATAATTAGGACCATTCTGTATTAATTTAAGCCAACATCAAAACAATCGAATAATAAATAAAAAAGTTATACGCGAAAATCCAGAAGAATATTTTGTTTTTGGTGCGTTTAATTTTCTTTAAATTGAATTATTAAAATTAAACACCACAGGTAATAAAACTCCCTGTATCCTTGAAGCTATATTAAGGTACCTTGTGTGTTAGAAACAATGGACACACACCCAATGTCCGAGTAGGATAGGATTAATTTCTGGGTTAGAAAACATCCTAGCTCGTAGATCGAGGATCGAACCCGGGACACCAGGATGAGAGGCAAGTCTCCTTACCACTCGACCACGAAGTCACTTTCGAGCCTTTACTAAATTTGCAATAACTCTGCTACTACTTGATCGATTTTAACGACCTAACCGAATTTTAAAAAAGTTCAAAAAGCAAATGACAGCTGGTTTTAAAAAATTACGATTTTAGAAAATATCTGCCATTTTTTATTTCATTACTCTTTTAAAATTGAATACATGACTGTAATCGACAAAATCTCAGCTTTGATATAAGCCCAACGTAGAAAAAATCGAATAATAAACAAAAAAGTTAAAAGCAAAAATCTAGGGATATAATTTATTTGGCTCACTCTGTATAACATTTGTTATAATATCAGTGAAATTATCATATAAGAAATCTATATTTGTTATATTTAAACGCCATGTGATATTTAATCATTTTAATTTCATCAATTTTTCTGTAATAGTGTATTTTATATAGGTTGACAAATATTACTTGTGTCCGTTATATATTGACAAGGTTATTAACCATTTTAGGTTAAAACTAAATAATCAACAACACTAATAACACGTCTATTCTGTCATTCATAACAACGTCGTTAACCGTCGTTAACAGACGATTTGACGTACAATAACAGAGGAATCAGATAATCGCATTCTGAAATAATAGTTTCATAGCTTTTGTTTCCTAACCTCATTGTGTCATTGAACGAAGTATATTATTATTGGAATTTTTGCAAAATCTGCAAGAAGGTATTCGCCGGCGATCTGGTAAATTCTCCTATCTCAAATGGTTATAATTTTCCAACAGAGGCAAAAAAAACAGATGTGTCTTATTTCATGAGCCATTCAGATAAGAACTTTTGTCATTGTCATTAGTGCATTTTATATTTTATTAGAAATTTTGTACACATAAGAGAGTTTACATGCGTCTGTGTAACAACTAATTAATTGTACCATGTTATCAAAAATTATCTTGGTGTAAGTTGGTCATGGATTGGTAAATTGCCGTCTTAACTTATATCATCCTTTTGTAATAATTTTGTCAAAGTTTGTCAAGTTACGACCCATACTCTTTTGATAACCAAAAAATGATTGCCAAATGTATGATACTAGCTTCAAAAATTATTTTAGAACCCATGACCACCTTTAACCATGATAATTTTTAATATCACGGTATTTGAAACAGTATTTAGGTAACTCGAAATCCACAAAATTGTAAGATAAGTTTTTGCCAAAACACCCGCGTATTGTCCTTAAAGGGTTACAGAAACCATTCAGTTTGTGCCCAAGATTCTTCTGAAATATCCGGTTTTGCTAGTTCATATTTATTAACACAGAACGTAATATTATTTTCTAGCTCTTCTGAAATATATTGAAAGCTGCGGTCTGGTGGTTTTACCACTCCTTTTCTTTTATTGTTGGTATACATCATATTGTCGGTGTTCATATTTATTTCTTTCCAAACAAAATTATAGGAAGATCACAAACTGTCATGTTTGACATTAATACAAAAGTCAATATATTACCAAAGAAATTACTAATCCTTCTAACAATTTTTTAAAATAATTTATAGAACAGTGGCTTATTATACAATGAAGGTACGAGGAAACACAAATCATCGATTTGATACTTCAAATCAAAATAAAATATCAACAAGTAAAACGGAAATTTGGCAAGTTATATGCAAAATTGATTCCGAGAACTTAGCACTTGTGTACTATACATTTTACAAAAGAACGGTCATCGTTATCCAACTGTTATTATACGTTAGTATACGACACGTAATGCAACGACATTTTACATAATAGACTAGTAAGCTGTGTTCATTCAAGAAATATTCTCTGAATCCTTTATCATCTTTGGGACGCCACTGAAGCTATCAGCAACATTATCTCAGATTGTCACCCTCAATATCTTGTCATTAATAACCTTTAAAGAAATTAAGATAAGGCTACCTTCAATAACTTTTCACAAAAGTTGCTCACGACAAACCCTATATGACAATTTTTCATTTTGTATAGAGTATTAAAATTATTATTTCAAATCATGGTGGAGGTGTAGGTATCACCAATATAAACGATAACCATTTAATCTTCCTACATTTTAGAAAAGAAACTTTTTTATTACAAATTTTGTATAGAATTACATGAATAGGCCTTTAAGTTTTCCATGCACATATGGTTCGAAAGCAAAGTGTGTAAACGGGTAATCACGTATAATGACTTATAATACCAGAATCACTGTCATACCCAAGCCGGCAGCTACAACAACAATCACCAATCATAATTACCAAATTGGATCTTGGAGCACAATCAGCGTGAAGCGGCTTGTTTAAAATTAATACAACATGCTTTCTGATAATATATTGGTCTGAAAAAAATCAAATGGAGGTATTGGAAAAAATAAATTCGCTAGAGATACGTTACTATGATTATTAGTTTAACCTTCGGTATTATCAATATCTTAGAGTTGGGTCAGGCTGACGAACGATTTGTCGGGAGCGAAAAATCGTGGACGATTTAACGACAAACAAATATTTCAAACACAGCAAATTAGAGTGGCCATACTGACACAAAACATTGGTGCCAAATCGCTTAGAGAGTAAGCGTGTCGCTCTGAAGAATTCAACATAGTTAAATTTCTGAACTGGTGGTCACCAGCTTTTTCAAATCTACATAAATTATAGAAATTAAATTTGGTGATTATATGGAATAGTAAGTGGTAATATACAATACATATCGATTATTAACTTACAATTCAACAGCAATCACAAGTGCAAGCAATCCAATAATAGCAACCACACCAAGAATCACAATTACACCAACAATCACAAGCATACCATTATTCGCAACCACAATAACAATAACTATCATACCAACAATAGCAACATCAACACTATATTATTTTTTATTGTTTGTTCGTAGATAAAATACATGCTAAGCATTTTCATTAATAGCTGTTAGTCCATCATATGTATGTATATATTTGTTATAATGTAAAATTTATTTCGTTATTGCTATTGTATATTATTTGTGTACATACTGTGGGTAAATAAAATATTTCTATCTATCTGTCTATCTATCTATATACCGGTATTCAGGAAATAGATACTACATACTCGGATCTGCATTTATTATAAAAAAATATATATAATAAAAGTAAATATAATATTTTTGTAGGTACTTAACATTAAAAAGTTACCTATTTCTACTATTTTATTTACATTTTTTGTTACCATTATTTTCTTCAAAAGAAATTTGTTGTCCAAAATTTATAGTATGTTTTTCTCTTTAATTTTGTTCAACAATGAGTCAAAAAGTATCTACAGACATCTTAAGGTACTGGAAAATCCCCTTTGGATATTTTCTCAATTGTTTATATAAATGATGACACTCTCCATACTTTCTTCTATCTCTATTAATGAGGAAAGTTTAAGTGAGAAGAAAATATCTTAGTAGCGATTCCAGCAAATATAAATCGAGATATAAATACGATAGCCATTAAACTAGGATTGGTATTTATATTTTGTTTGTAATACATCTACAGTTAGATCAGGTAGAGTAAGCTTCTTATGCTTGTTTGATGCAAGTATACAAGTCCTATCGCGACCTCGACCGAGATCGAGATCTCCCGAATTTCGAGTCGAGAGTTGAGCACAATGTTGGAATTGACAGGAAACACTAGACAAGCAGTTTTTTTTAACGTGTTAAGTGTTATTTTTATCTTTACCAGTTGAAAGTGATAAAAGCCTCTATATTGCTCACAGTGGTCCTTCAAACACATTTGTTAGGTACCTACTATAATGCTATTATTTTATAAGACGTTAATGTCTTCCATTTTTTTATTTCAGTCTATCATTTTCAGTAAATAAAATGTCATATTTATTTTTGTCAATTTTATCACAACAGATGATATGATTGTAAACTTTGATACATCATTGAAAAAAAAATTCTAAAAATTTCAAAATCCAATATGGCGTTTATGGAAAAAATATAGTGATGATGGTTCTTAAGAGTAAATCTGCCTACGCAGGATTATTTTATTTAAAAATTTTGTCAGAAAATGTTTTTATATACATTTTAAAAATAATCAAAAATATAGATGAGGAAAAATCTATATTTGATGTCACGTTTTAAAATTTTTTCAACTTCTGAGAAATAGATGGAAAATTTTCTTAAGTGATTCTGATTTTGTCAGGAAATTATTTAAAACTGTCTCAATTTAACCTAACCTATATTTCTTATAATAACAAAGATTCAATAGTCAGCCTCGAATATCGGTACATAATTACTGGAGTTTGAAATTTATGTATAGATGACGTCAAAACCAGGATTGGCTGTGGGTTATGTGTCAACGCATAAATATGTTCATGCATGTATGACATAATACATCTTACCTTGTAATTTTTTAGCGAATTCTATAATATCCAAAGTTGATAAAAGACGATTTATTATAAACACTCACTTGAAGAGGACAGGAGGTATTATGGGACGTACATTAAACTAACACACACACACACATAAAAGTATCTTTCACTACTAGTTGCCCACAACAATAAAAGTATATTACTAATATCTGTTCTAAATGTTTTGGAGTTAAACTAGTAGGTATTGGGTCACTTGCGCTTGGCAACCTCTTGAAGACCGTAGAAACTATCATTTTTCTTTACATCCACCCAATTTGGCTGTGAAAACCTTTGACGGGATACATTAACAGAAGCCGCAGGTGTTAATTGGCTACTGCCAGATATGTATAATCTTGACCTACCTATCTGTATCAACCCCTGTGGCTCCCGTAGTAGAGCCCCCGCCGACGACCCCCCTACATTAGAGATCCTGGCCTTAATATGAGAGCCATAGTATAGGGAAAGTATTAATAAATTTAAGTATAATTCCTTAAGTATAAGTTTGCTGAGTCATTCTATCTATGAACAAAAATTTAGGAACCAGAAGGGTATTAGATACTGGGTTGAAACCTCGCTCAGTAGCCCTTAACAGGAACCAATCAAATATCTTTACAGAATTTAGATATCTCCAGCCGTTCACAAGTTACATGGAAAAATATAGTGACGTCACCCTCAAGTTTGGCTAAAAATATAACTTTTTTGTATTTTGTAATATGTTTTCTAATAAAACTAGTTTACGTATTAATATTTTTTTAAATTAAAATAAAGTTTACTTTATCATGTTGTATACATTTCTGTTTTTCTGTTGTTTGGAAATGTTTCAGTATGTGTGTACAATATAATATTATGTCCACATATAAGCTGTCACTGGGAACCGATCCTCCGTCCAAGCTCTAGAATTAAATTAACCCTTATTAGATGCATTATGTATAAAAGATACGATAACTGTACTAATTATATCAAGTGTTTAAATTATCTAAAGAATGTGTATTTTTAGATTATCATATTAATAATACTTATACGAGTTTCACTTTAATAAAAAATACTTCAAAAAACATGGTATGCGTTGTCTTAATAACATTTTATGTAAGCATAAAACATACAGTTTTTTCGAGGCATGCTCGTATATTCAAATTTAAAACAATTTGTAAGTTTAATAGCATAGATTTATAAATTTTTTATGAATATAAGTTATGGACTTACCTACCATTAGTTGTAATAACCGTACGTTATTTTCTGGACAAATAAACGAAAAACCGTTTTTAATAAATTAGCAAAATTAAATATGTATATATTTCAGTGATTTTTATAACTGTGTGGGCGGAAGGTGAAGTAATTTAATTGAAAACAAACTGAATGCTCTCGGTTTTTTTAAAAACCTCAACCTAGTCCTCACTAAATGATTCGTTTTTAATAAGGTTATAGGGAGGCAAACGAATTTAAATTTAAATAATTTTAAAGCAGTGGTGGACTAAGAGTTATAAATAATTCATTCAAATCTATTTTTTTCTCGACTTTATTATGTTAAATAAGAAGAGTAAAGGAACTTATTTAACAAAACTACTCAAACTACTTAAAGTGATACCCTCTTTGTATGATACAAATTTATAAATTATCAAGAAGTATGTGTGCGGCAACTATATTTAATCTTCAATTATATAAAGTGAGAGAATTATGACTAGTTGGTAGGCATAATCGGATGATTTCAATAATCGAAAAGTCAATATTTCAATAATCAAATGATCATCCCGATGATCGCTCAAATGTATCTAGGGCGATATGAGAGTCGAAAACCAACAACGATGCGCAATCGGCAACCGCTCACTTCTGGGGTGGGGTCTCCTTCTTTAAGATTCGGAAGATTTACTTTTTACTTTACTTTACACTTACTTAACTTACTCACTCGCAGTTGACAGTTGGTACTGTTGGCCTGGCACTTCCCACAGTCAGAATATTTTCATTTTTGTACATGATTTGAGTGGTGATCGATACCGTCCGGATTCTTTCTCAGTAATCGGAATGTTCCGGATATTTCGATAATCGAAAGATCGAATATTTTTCATCCGAATGATCCCATCACTTATTACGACTATGGCACCTTGTATTTAGGTATTACTTTCAGTATTTATTACTATTTGTAAACTTCTTTTTATCTTGATAATAAGTGTTTATTTTTTGAAGTTGCTCGCTTGGGTGCGCAACCTTTAAACTTTTACGAGGGGGTAGGTTTTTATTCTCAGGATCTCTACCTAACTTATATATAGTAGGCCACCGAACAAAGGGTATGAGATGATTAAAAACAAAACTAACGATAAAACCTCAACTAATCCGTATAATCCCAAAAATAAAATGTACTCCGAACAAGTAGGTGAAACTTGGTACGGCCTGGAATACACCTCACGCTATTCGACTAAAATTGACCTACTTACATTATCAAAGGTCCTAAGCTCTCCATCTCTTGCGACGGTGGGCGGCGTCGGACTCCTGACTGGAGGATGGTAAACTAACCCGTACACCTCATTATAATTAAAACTTAAGTTTCACTATTTCGGGCTTTTTCTCTTCCTTTTTTTTAAAAAAAACGTCCCCTTTCGGCGGTTTTACTCTGCACAAATATTCACCATTTCAACCGACTAATATCCGTAACCCCTTTCGAAGAGCAATTCCAACTCGAAACTAATATTTTTGAAAACTTTTCTAATTCTGTTTATTAATATTCGCTCAGACCCAGCATTTCTGGAGTTCATACCTATTGGAATGACTGATAAAACCTCATAGAGCATTTTCTTTTCATTATGCAAGGAAATATTGTATATATGCCACCGGAACATTCTAATTTGCGCGGTTTATAATATACGGATATAAATGAAACCTAGCTCGCCCCTTTATTTTCATTGTTTATAGAAATAAATTGATGACATATTAATGAGCTGTTATACATGTAAAGCTGCATTAGAAGATAATATTTTCAGTTTTTATGCACTTCCAGTTTTGCTGGAAATTACCCCAATTTTCTTATTTTAAATGAAATACCCTGTATATTATTATATTTTTTGGAATTTGTGATGAGTTTTGATTATCACAGCATATTTTTTTTTGATTCTTTATTTATTTCTTTTTTTAACGAAAATTTTAAGTGCTGTGATTTACAAAAAAAATTCTGATGGAGTTTCTTACTATGACAAAAATTGAATTACTGTTTTATGATAAATACTCTCTTACATAGGAACCTTCAAAAGTGAAGAAATTGGTTTTTCTAAAAAATGCGTACTTGCCAAATCTCAAAATGGTGGCTAATCATAATATTTAGAATATACATATTTTTACGATTACAGTGATACTAATAATTTAACAATTCCATAAGAATTCACGGTAGAAAAAAATTCCTTAGCTCCGATGAGGAACAACAACTCTGTAACACGAGTCCGTAGCTGCATAGTTGGCAATAACCCTTTTTTACTTTATCCTCGCGCCGTCTACATACTGCCACGTTTGTAGGCAAACTGAATAGCGAATAAACACGGTCGGAATCTCGCTGCCCACGCATAGCTACCGTCCTTTCCTATGGGAGCTCAGACAGGTTGGTTCGGACGCCGGTCCGGGACTCATTGAAATTGCCCGTTGTCTAGTGATAATAATTGTTCGAAATGTTGTCCCATTTCTGCAAGCAGACGCACTCGTTTCTTCACATCTTCAAAGATATTGTGCAATACCGCTTGAATAATAATTATCTCGATTTCTTCCGAGATTGTATTTCGGAATTCTTCAAGTTTTGTGGATTCTTTCAATAAACTTGATTTTTCAAGTGAGGAGACAGAAAAATCGGAAGAACGAGATAGCTTACTCAGATGAAACCATGTCTCGTCAATGTGTGACGTAACAAAATACTGCCACTTTCGCACCCTTTAGTACAGCGGCGGTACATGGAACTTTTATTACGGTACGGTCTCGAGCGCCAGTGCCTGTTTTAATGTGTAAGAACACCACTTTATTCTACGAGCGGTATGATAGAAGCTAGGATAATTCAGTGAAGAAACGGTGTGTCCAGGGGTCGGTGTGTATGATTGTCAGTTGCGTAGCAATGGACAACTTCACTTTACCTGCCGAAAAAATGATTTTCGATGTAAAAACAGATTTACTACTTATACCTTTGTTTTTAATAAAAGGCATAACTTCAACTTTACTTAATCTATTTTATTTAAAACTGCTTCACAGAAGAAAAAATACACAACGGTTATGTTATTATGTAACCTGTATTACAAGTAAGCAATCACGGAACCACGAAAGAGGTTATGCTATTGCAAGAGTTATATCAAGTACAGCTAAGTTACGGAAACTACTACTATGGTAATACTGTCAGCAGGCAACATACATACATCAAATTGCATAATTATTCGTATGGCTTCGTGGTTGAGAGTAAGGACACGTGCCTCTCACCCTGAGGTCCCGGGTTATATCCCCGATCGAGGAGTTAGGACTTTTTCTAAACCAGAAAATAATCCTAGCATACTTGAACATTGGGTGTGTCCATTGTCTATAAATGTGTAGCCCACTCCCGCACAAGGTACCTTGATTAATCTTCAAAGATACAGGGGATTGTATTACATGTGGTGTTTAATTTAATTTAATTCCATAATTAGTTATAGAACTTAATTTAAACTTAATATACAAAAAATAGAAAGGAAAGCTCCAGTATTCAGCTCTGTTTAGTTTGGTCATTACTGACGCAATTTATAATATATAAAATTTAAATATGGAAAAATATTATGATTGTGTTTTAACTTTAAGTAATATGGGGTGGCATTACAATTAATAAAGTTTATTCTTGTTTGCTGACAAACTTGTATTCACATATTGCTAGGAAATATTTAGTTAACCCCCGTATCTCACATTTATGTAAAATATTATTCCAGTAAAAGGAAAGTTCTAAATAAAAACTGTTTCACTTTCATGTAAATTAATATTTATAAATTATTAAATTATAAAAAAGAGACAAGATCTGTTAAAAATAAGAAATACTAGTCATGGCGAGAAAAGTCGTAAAAATGTCATTATTTTGCCACATAATCATGATATTATTATTTTATATTATGCGCACAGTTGTTCCGCCCAACTGCCGCAGAGAAAATATTCATTATACTAATATATTGACATATTATGGTGAAGTACCATAAATAATCCTTATGGTGAATAATGTCCATTAACAACTACGAAAACAAATTTACTATAAATATTTCTGTCTTTCATAAGTTGTTGATTTTATTTCTGCATAATGCCTCGATTATGTTATATTATAAATATTATAAATAATAAAACGTATGCAATATGTAGGAAAAAACATTTTGTATACTCATATAGTTATCGTTATAATATACACACCCCACAAGAAATAGTGTATCACCTGAAATTTACCATATAGGAATTAGGAATTAGGTTTTGTGAGTGGGTCCCTGTAGACCCTCCATTGCGGCCATCAGCAGGCCTATTGTGGCTCACTCCTAATTATATTTCACCCAATAAGTTCAGTCTCTTAATGAAACTGATAACTTTATTGGGTGAGAATAGTAGTTTTTTATTTTCACTGCGGATCAGGTCATTTATGATCTAGTTCAGTTATTCACATCTCTAATTGGTTTAGAAAGTTTCTTTTAAAATGGCAAACCAATCAAAAATAAATATTAACTGAACTGATCTGAAACATAATGCAAATAAAAAACTACTAATGTGTCCAGATCCTCTGGCAGTAGTTGCCCTTTGCCAAATATTGATCCTCTCCACAGCGGGACAGGTGTACAAGATATGGTCTGCCTTCTCATCATCCTCCAGGCATAGACGGCACTCGGTTTTTTCCGCTAGGCCGAGTTTATGCAGATGATAGTTTAGTCGGCAGTGCCCGGTATATAGACCTGTTAGAGTTTAACCTGTTTAACTCTAAAAGTTTCTTAGCTCTTGATTTCAAAGGGTATTTTATAAACGCCTTCGAATGAACTAATCCTGGTAACTCTTGCCAATACTGAAGAGCTTTCATCCCAGGTTGAGATAACCATCTTAGCAGGACTTGAAGATATGCCAAGTATCGGTTCTGGTCCGATGATTCGTGATCCCGCTCCTTCTATGGCCAAGGAGTCAGCTATTTTGTTACCTTCCATACCAGTGTGGCCGGGGATCCAGAGCAGAGTCACTTTGTTGTTTTTGTTCAAATGAATTAGAGCCTTCTGACAGCTTCATACCGTTTTGGAGTTACACTGGTAGGAGCCAACAGCTTTTATAGCTGCTTGGCCATCTGAGAAAATTTTTATTGATCTGCGTGTAAAATGCATATATTCCAGCCTTCGCACACACAGTTCAATAGCATGAACCTCGGCCTGAAAAACAGTTGCATTAGTACCTAGCCTGAGAATATCCTCACTCTTGGTCTGTATCTATGTACGCCGGCTCCTGTTCCCTCGAAAGTTTTGGAGCCGTCTGTAAACCAGCAACTGTCTGCCCTCAGTGGGTCAGTATTCCGATCCCATTCATCTCTTTCCGGAGAAAAGATGTTGAAGGTCAGCTCGTGGTTGGTCATGGTAGACATAGTATCCGAGGGCATTCTCAGGATGCTGTGATTCTCTATGTCATCCAGCAGTCTGTTCCGCTCCATGATACTAGTCTGCGGCATATTAATGGCCGCTTGTTGCAGTATGTAGGTTGCCCATCTGGCCTCTCTCTCCAAATATATATGAAGAGGGGGTAAATCCAGGAGGATTTCCATTGCAGCTGACAGTGTGGTGCTGATTGCCCCCGTTACGGTTATGCATGCTAATCACTGCAATCCAGAGTTTGGCTTTGGCCGTCCGTTGTGATCCTTTCGGCCACCAAAAAATGGATCCGTATGTTATCATTGGCCTGATGACCATGACATAGATCCCGTAAATTTGTTGACAACCCATACCCCAGGATTTGCCACGAATACGATGGCATGTCCATAAGGACAGCTTTGCTTTGTGGATTACCTTTTCCAGATGGGAGTTCCAATTAAGTGATCTATCTAGAGTGATTCCTAGATATTTCACCTCCTCCGCAAATGGAATAGTTTCACCCATTAAGAAGGGCGGTCTTAAGTCCTCCAGCTTTCTTTTCTGGGTGAATGGTACTGTTATGTTTTTTGAAGGTTTACAGACATCTGTTACATGTCACACCAGTTACTCACTGCATCCAGTGACTCTTGAAGGGTATTCGATATTACTCCTTCAGAGTTTCCTCTGAATAGTATGACTAGATCATCTGCATATGCTAGAGCCTCAACCTCCCACAGTGTGAGAATAGCCAGTAGGTCGTCCACAAGAAGTGACCACAAAAATGGGAAGAGAACCCCACCCTGCGGGCATCCTCTTGTGGCTCTAAAGCTTTCTCCCTGTAGAAACGAATTTACCATATAAGGTTGATGTCGTTTGTTTAATTTGAATTGAAAAACACGAGTGCCTTTCACAGCTTAACTTGCATCAGTGCAGATTTCTCAAAAATTATCTATAATTTTCAATTCACTAACTATATGTTATCAGAAAAGTTCACGATTCCACAAAATATTTATAAGAAATGTCAGTTTATAATAATTTTGCTTCAATTGTAAAAATTTTAATAATGCTTAAATACATGTTAACATTTTTGAATATTTGAAATTCTGTATTTTTATAAACCTAAAAGTTATTTAATACCTAACAAGATTAAGCTTAACAAGAAAAGTCAAAAGTGACAGCAGCAATTTTCGATAATTTGCACTAGTGCAAAATTATCGTTGTAAATCGACGTTGATTGGTCGGTAAATTCAAAATAGAGATGCATGATTGGTCAAACATTCAAATTTGACAGATGAATGAAATTCTCAGGAATATTAACCGTGGTACTGATATTTTATTAAAAATTCAGTTTCTCTTGATTATTGGGTGTAATGATGATGTTTTGTTTCGAAAACTCGTAACACCCTGTTACAATAGCACAATTTAGAGCTAACTCTCAAATTAACTGAATAAACTGAAAATAATGTAGGGGGAGGAGTTGTTGAGGGTTATTTGATAGGACCACATTTTTTTTATGGACGTGGGGAGGTCAAATTTATTTGGAATTTTTGCAAGACAACTTGGGAGAATTACTGAAGTATCTCTCCAGGGTTATTAGGGAGAGAATGTGGTACCTACATGATGGGGCACTTGTGCATTACACTATACGAAGAGGAAGAGCCCATAGTTGGCCATGATTGGACCAAATTGGACTTCTTTTTGTGAGGCTATGTTAAAGAGCAAGTGTACAAAACTCCTACAACTACAGAAGAAAATATGAAAGACAGAATAATGGAAGTTTTTCAGAATATTACTGTAGATAGTTTAAGAAATGTCAGTAGATCATTCGAAAATCGTCTACAGAAATGCATAGACGTACTGTGAGGTCACCTTAAACAGTTTCTGTAAATATTAAGTACCTATTACTTATTTAATTAAATTAGGTTCAAAATAACTTCAAATGCTTAGTACCAATTTCTGTATTACCCGATACCGTATTTTTGTTCCTATTATTTGTGTCAACGCTTTTGTAATATTAAACGATCATTTATAAATTTGGAGATAGACTCAAAAGTCATTTAATTAAACTATGAAAAAACACTACTAACGCACCTAAAAAAATTTGATACTACTTTCAATTATTCTCACTTAATATCAAAATCATATCTACTAGATCAATTAGAAATAAAAAGTACAATATTTTAACAGTTTTTAATGAAAAAATAAAAATGTCACTGAAAATATCGATTTTAGGTAAGGGACAGTATTTATAAAAATTGTATAGTGCCAATTCCAACATACAATACACAGGGTGTTTCTTTGGGTTCCACAGCATTAGTACACATCAAAATAAGTTAAAATAATATATGTGGCATAAAACGCACCCCTAGAAAGTTAGAGGCCCTTAACTTCTGGCATACCAAGCTTTTTAATAAACGATGCGGGGTAAAAATTGTACCCCAATTTTTTTTTAACTTTTCGACAGGTTTAATTGCACCATTCTACCACAAATAATCATACTACACTTATTATTTAAAAAAAAAAATTAACAAAGTTTAAATAAGTTCTATTGCTATTCTAATTGCCATATGTATTGCATGTGTTACAATAATTAATTTTCCTTTGTTGACCATGGTTATAACAAACATTCCAGCGTCCAAATAGCGGATTGGGTTTTTCTTCCTGGGGAAACCGATGTCTCATAGCATCCACAACTCTTTTTTTGAAAGCCATTGATATATTTCATTATTTTCTCTACATGAGGTTTTATTAGCTCAACTCCTAATTGAGGTAAAAATAATCTCCTTTGGTCCGTTTGTTTTTTTCCACTCAGGATATTTTCTTCTCCATAGTGCAAATGCTTTAGAGGTTTAGAGAGGTTTAGTGGTTATGTTTACTTGACGAATTTGCCGTAGACTGAGCAATGCGCGTGAGTACCACCTCTAACCTCAAGTGAGATACAAAGTGTACCCCCCAAGAAAAACCCGCCACTAGTTAGAAAAAGAGAAAACACGCATGACCGGTTTTGATCTTATATATCGCAAAAGGGCCCCATTGAAGTTATGATAAAAGCATTATATTTATGAAAAAAAAACTGTTTAAATTTAAAGCAATTATGTACGCTTGGGGTATAAAATGATCCCGCTTAGTACACTAAAGGTTAAATAGGCTCAGATGATACTTGTTTTTTTCTATTATTTGAAGAACGGTAAAAGATAAATCGACAAAATTTTTGGTATTTACTTAGTTTTTCATGCTGAAAAAGATGCGCTAGCTACCGTTTGGGGCGGAACAAGGGTGCTTCACCTTATAATTTTTTTGTCAACATTCTTTTAAGTTTTACCATAAACTTAAAATTTTGGACATTTTTACTTAAAGAAGGCCATCTTGGTTTTAATCGATATCGGCAACTATTTTCGAGTAAATTGAGTTTGAAATTAAGGGTCTTCTTTAAGTAAAAATATCCAAAATTTTTAATTTTTGACCCCCCTTAAAGGGACGCCCATGATTTTAATCGCCAAAAGCGAACTAACGCATCTTATTCATCATGAAAAACTAAGTAAACGCAAAAAATTTTGTCTATTTATATTTTACCTTTCTTCAAATAATATAAAAAACCAATTTCATCTGAACCACTTTAAAGGCCTCTAACTACTTAGGGGTGCATTTTATGCCACACAACTTTTTGACTAATTTTGATGAGTACTACACGCTGTAGAAGTTTGGAACCCTATTTTAGAAACACCCTGTATACAGAGTTTTCCATTTGAAAAAAATTGAGAAAATGCACTTTGAAATGTCCCCAATTAGCGCTAGTGTAAAAGACACCCTGTATAATAATAATCAGTATTTGGTGGTTGTTTCGTTGAGGTCTACAAATGTCTCCAAACCTCAAAATGAATCTTCTTAAATAATAGTAATACATATACAACGAATTAATTTGTTCCGACAATATTTTAATTTTTTTTTTTAATTTTTCAAACTCGGCAACGCCACATTAAAAATCAAAAATCTGGACGTCGTCGCGTTGTTGGTAAGGTAATTTTATGTTGCATTCAAAAATGTAAAAATATATGTCATTTAAAAAAAAAGACTGACTGTAGCCAGTATATTTCAAAATATTTTTAAAATGTACGCCTTTTGACGCTATACACAACTTAAAAAAAAAATGGTCAAAGTCTTCTAATAAGGCGGATACTGGACTTTGACGCATTCTTGGTACATCCTGTATGTAAAATAATATTCAGAAAACTACAATGTCGTTTTTAAACAATATAAAGATCATCCACTCTGAATTGAACTTTCCAGTCTCCAGTGTTGGGTTAATTTTTCATTTATAACATTATAACTAATAGTTATAGTTTTTAAAATTTCTACCATTAAAGTTAACTAAAAATATACATCGTTTCGCGTCAAGATGAACTATTTTTTATATATTTATGTTCAAGTGTTTAGACTACCTCAGTTTAATAATATATTATTATCGTTCATTTTAATTGGTTCACTCGATATCATCGCATTATTCTTAAACTATGGTTAATATTTAAAAACTAGGATTATGGAATCTTAATTAAGGAATCTGAATATGTCAACACAAAAACAAATAAAGGTCAAATAACGTAATACACGCGTTGTAAAGAATTTATACAACATATATTATTACTCAATAGTAATTATTAAAATTGTTATTAATAGAGATATCTCAAAATAGTCCAGTCAGATATAATTATGTTGGGCCATGGAGTGCCACAAAATTTGGACTGTACCGGAAAAAACCTGTAGCTTTAGTGGTTGTTTTCACCAACTCTTTGTGTAAATTAGAAGCAAATAAGCGCATAAAATACGCGAATTTTGAGCTTCCGATCGAATATTTCGGAAACTAAGCCAGATACAAAAATGAACTATGAACGATTTTGTAGGGCATAAGATTCACTGGAAAAGTCAAGATCGGGCACTCTCTCATAGCTGGGTTAGTGAGAGCGGAAAATCACTTAAGTCAGCGTTAGCACGCCTTCTTCGTCAGAGTTGCCAACATAAAACTTCAAATCGCTGTTCAATTTTTCTATTGATGAGAACAAAAATGAAAACAAATAGTTCATCTTAAATACCATATAGACTTAACATAAAATTACAGGCAATACTGATGCGTATTTTTTTTATTAATAAGAAATAATACGAATATTTTATTTAGTGTCATTTTATAAAACCATAGATTCGTATTTCCTAAAATAAAAAAAAATACGGATCAGTATTACCTGTAATTTCATATATTAAATTTATGATATTTAAGATGAACCATTTGTTTTCGTTTTTCGATATTACTAACAGAAAAATTTTAACAGTGATTTACAGGTTTAAATTAGATACCTGGTGAAAACGCAGCTTTTAATTTGCCTGGTGCTCGGGTCTATTTTAAAATTTAAAATTGATGTATTATTGGATTTTCATCAAAAAAAAACATACATTATGTAAACACATTGTAGGAGTAGCATAAAGGTATTTTTTTTGTTTTTAATGTTACAGCTATGTGAAAAATGACAATGGAAAAATCGTTCTTTTTTAATTTTTTGCGTTATGATTGGATTTCTTTTTTGTTATTTAAATATTTAAAAAATATCATGTACTATTTTATCTATTTATATACAGAAAAGTATTGGCATCGTAAAAATAATCAAGTTCTTATTTATCTATTTTCATTTATTTAAGAAAAGAAGCCACCCAACAAACAGTCGCAGCTACCCAGGATGGCACAAATACAAAATATAAATTAAATTGCAAAATGTGTTCTCTTAGCCTAAAAACTACACTTAAATTAACAAAAACCCTAATACAATACTGAAACTTGATTTGAGATGCAGATATGTCCAAAATGCACTAACGGTTTTTTATTTATGGCCGGATTTTAAATTTGTTTGAGAATTCTAATCAAGATAGCATGGAAGTTGGTTCAACATTAAATGTTATTAATTGTCATGAGCTATTATACGGGTCAGCAGCGTGTGTTTTGTGTTACACATTATTTGTGTGCAAATTTGGTTGTTGTTACTCAACATTCATTCCGTCGTCAATTTCATCGTCGTAATGTACCATCCTGCAATATTATTTTAGCATGATATCAGAGGTGGCTTACTGAAAATAATATTTAGAATAAAAAATCCACTGGAAGACCCGTAAATGTAGTGACTGCTGAAAATATTGAACGTGTAAGAATTTCTTTTACGTGGAGTCCTCAACGCTCATTTGGACTACATGCAAGGACCATAAATTTAAAGAAAACTAGCGTTAAGAGAATATTTAAGCGTCTTAAATTCCATCCCTATAAATTGGCACTTGATTAAGAACTAAGCCCAATAGATAAACGTAGACAATTGTTATATCTTATTGCTGCTTAACCTAATGCCAGAGACTGTCTGTTTATGAGCGACGAAGCCCATTTTCACCTTAATGGCTTCATTAATAAACAAAATTTTAGATATTGGACAACAGAAAATCCACGTCAACTTCACGACCGACCACTTTACGCAGCATAAGTAACGGTTTGGTGTGCGATATTAGTCAAAGGAATTATTAGCCCATATTTTTTTTAAGAGAACGGGCATACTGTAATAGTAACCTCACAAAGAAATTGTCATATGATCGATAATTTTCCGCCAGCAAATCTTTCCACAAATCGCCAAGTACATAGGCCAAGAAAGCTTCTACTTCGTGAACATTTGAGGGCTTCGGCCAATCTCGTACTGCAGAAATCTTGTCCGGGTCCGCTCTTATCCCCTCCGAGACACAATATGTCCAAGGAATTTGACCTCTTTCTGAAACATTAAACACTTTCTGGGGTTTAACTTCAGGTGTGCATTTTTATTCTTTCAAACATATCTTGGAGGTTCTTCAAATGTTCCTTAAAGTCCTGTCCCTTAACCATCACAATATCAAGATAAACTAGGCATATCTTCCAGGTTATTCCTCATAGTATTAGTTCCATCAGTTATTCAAAAGTCGCCGGGGCATTGCATAGGCCGAAAGGTATCACAGTGAATCGATAAAGGCCACTTCCTGTCGAAAAGGCTGTGTTGTCCTTGTGATCTAAATGAAGCTCCACTTACCAATATCCACTTAGAAAATCTAGGGTGGAAAACAACTGTGAGCCTGCCAGTGTACTTAGTGTGTCATCAATTCGGGGTAATGGATAGCTGTCTTTTTCTTGTGACGTTATTTATCTTCCTTTAATCGACACAGAATCTTAATGTTCCATTCTTCTTAGCAGCCAAAACTAATGGCGACGACCAAGAGCTGGTTGATTCCTTAATAATTCCGCCGTTAAACATCTTTTGTACGATTGCAGAAGCCTCTTGTTTTGCTAATGGGAGCCTCCTAAGTGGTTGATGAATGGGAGCTGATTCACCACTATTTACGAAATGTTGGACTATGTTGGTCTTTGTAAGAGTTTTTGTGTCCTTTGCAACTACTGTACTTTCTTTCTTCAAAAATGTTAAGGCTTCCCTATGTTTTTTCTGGAGTTAATTGTTCTAACTGGGTACTTAACATCTTTATAACTTATTGGTCCATATCTATAGATGAAGCTTCAACGATTTGTTCGTCGCATCTCGCAATTCATCTGACTGTTTCGTAGGTGTCAACTGCTTCGCCTTCTTTGAATGTCACTGAATGGGAATTTAGTTTAACCACTTTAATCGGTATCTTATATGTAGTCCGTGTTAAAATCTTTACTAGGATCACATTTTCTGTCATTTTAATTGAATCATCTTTCTCAACGATACCAAAACGATATTCCCCTGAATTTTCCTTCAGGCCTCAATTATTTTCTCTATGTGTGCAGGAATTTTTTACTGCCTTCGAAGTTAGTAGCCTGATGTTATGGTATTTTTCATCTGCCGTTACCAGCGTGATTTGAACTGAGTCTGATATACTTGTGCGAGATGTTGGTCGCAATATCTTAGTTCTAACGCTCTCCAGAATGCTAAAGTTTCGTAGTGTACTGTAAGAATTGCTTAGAGCAGGTCTAATGCTTGGCCCTTTAGTGCTAATACCGATGCTGCTGTTTTTTCCTCATCGTTCCAGTTATTCAAACTGTCTCTTATATGTTGACCATGAATCTTGACCGTCGAAGGAAGAGAGTTGTAACCTGGTACCAGACGACAGTACTAACTGGCCACCTCTTAATTGTTGTTTGAGCTGGGCTACTTTTCCTCAACGATACTGACTTTTCCCTTAACTTCACTGACCTCTCCTTTAATTTCACTGACATCTTCTTTAACTTCATTAACTTATCCTTTGCCTTTACAGACTTTTTCTATAATATTTCCTTTAAAATTTTCAGTGGGTGAGAAAAGGGCTGCCTGCTGTTCTCCTAGACTTCTCTTTATATCTTTGTTTTCCTCCTGTCGCCTTATTTCCAGGCCCTCCATCATTTTCTCAAGTTTTCTTTTTCTTCTTGTCGCTTTCTTGCCTCCATAATTTTTTTTTATTCGTCTTTCTCTTTCTGTCGTATTCTCTCTTATTCTTTCTTTTCTTACTGTCGTATTCTCTCTTGTTCTTCTTTTTCTTCCTGTAGTCTTCTTTTTGTTCTTTTTATTATTGGTATTAATTCATGACACGTAAATCAGTTCAAAATAATGTTTACTATACTAATTATAGTGTAGTCATTAGTCCATAAAATGTATCTATCGCATCTGTTTTAATAATAGAATGTTCCAGATATCTCGAAACAGCTCTAGAAAGTCTTATTTAGAGTCTATACTACTTTTATGTTGACGAAATTCACATCTTTACTACTTGTGCAATGGAATGTTCTAGAACTTTCACGAAATGTCACTATTAAGTCTTGTTTTGAGTCTGTAATACGTTCTCGTTAACACAGTTCACGTATCTTCTGTGGTTTCCAACTCGAATATTCTAGAATTTTCATAAAGTCACTTAAAGAGTTGTTTTTAAGTCTATAACACGTTCTCGTTGACACAGTTCATGTATCGCCTATGCTTTCCAAATAGAATGTTTCCGTACTTGCCCTAATGGTCTTATTTTCCAGTCCACAACACGTTATGGTTAGCGACACTCGCATATCTGCAACAATTTCTAATTCAAATGTTCTGGAAATTTCTCGAAAATGTAGTTTAAAATCAACATTCCGTCCAGAAATGGGCCTCAAACACTGTCCTGTAGCCTAATTCTTCGTGTTACCACTAACTCCTGTGAAGAACACTGTAGAACATTCTCGAATAGTCCAGAAATTTCTCTTCCAATCCACTTCTGACACCAAATTGTCATGTGTCTGCTATCCCCACAAATACCTATACTCGTAGATTTGTTGAGGTAACAGTTACTCACTACTTTATTAACTAATTAATTAATAATTAACAACAATAAATTAATGAATCCTTTAACTTATAATCACAAGTAAACACTTTATAACTACATCTTATTTCATCCTCACTCGTTCAATTCTCAATTCAGACTGACTTGGCCCACCGTGCGCCTTAATCATATATCCATTCACGCGGTCTAGAACATCCTGAACATTTCTGGCCCTTCTTGTACAATTCTAGTTCTATATTTCCAGTCTACATAGTCCAATGTGGTAACAATTTTCAATAATGCTTAGATCTTGGTAGTTAATCCATTTTATATTCTGTATTATCTTTATTTTCTTGGAATAATAAAGTACATAACTTGTGTAATATGTCTTCAGCTGAAAGAATTACCCAAGGAAAACTGGAAAATTAAGACTTACAATTAGAAGTTTTTGTTATTATGCTAGACAAATTTAAAATAATGGATAAAAGAATGTCACCGACTATTTAGACCAGTCAAATTAAGGGTATTCCAGAACGATAATTTCCAACCATTCCCGACCAATACCATTCGATTCAGTATGTTTTTTGAATTCTCATGGTCAATTTTGCCGTACGTTATATGAGCAAGAATTTAATTTATAAACAATTAAAGTTGTGATAATGATGAAAATCGATGTTTCTGAATATTCAACTTCAATCGCTGCGAAAACGGCAACAGATAGAGAAAAATTGCTCAGAACATTTTTTATAGAGCGTTAAATTCGCTTCAAAAAAGTCCGCGACGACATATCTCTACGATGAATACTACAGGCGTTACAATGAGTTAAATATTTATTACACCGGTTCACAAAAAAAAAAAGTTGTTTGTACATTTGACGCCACCTACCTCCCGACATGTATGTCGATCCGCTGAATCCGAATTTGAAGTCAGTTTGGACCGTACACCCACAAATATCGAGTAAATTGAAAAACCGTAAAAAATATCGAAAATTGGGTGTTTCGGTAATAAAAAAATTTTGTGGATCTAAACCAAGCCTAATTTTTATGTATTTCGATCCGCTGAATACGAATATAAAGTATATTTAGACCATAAGCCGTTTTAAATCTAAGTAAATTGTAAAAAACCCTCTAAAATTGCTAAAAATGGCAAAAAATTGTGATTATGTTGATGAAAAAAATTTTGTAGTCTTATATAATTCTCAAAACTAGTTTTGCGCATATTATGGTATACAGTACTAGTTGAAATTAGATATGTCGGATATCAGATATTTTATTTGCTCATTACTAATTCTGAGCATTTTTTTTTTGAATATATTGAGTCTAACATACATTATGATTTATCACTTTATCTAAAGGAGCATGAGGATTTTTTTATAATCGCCGGTAAAAGTGAGGTAAACGTATTGATTTATCACATTGTTCCCACTTTGATTGCACTCAGTTAGAGATGTTCATAATAGGGATAGATGCGTGAATAATTTTTGACACTCATGTATGCTCTCGACAATCAAGATTTTGCTCACACACTAAACATACATACAGGTAGACTCACTCATGCTTCAGAATTTTGCTCATATACATTCAACGTATTAAATATAAAATTTTCGGTCACGTACAAACCGTAATGAGGAATTCTAAGTTTACTCCACATAAATAATTCAATAAATGTTTACACGAGAAATATAGTCGCATTGCCTATAAGATCAGTATTATCGAATATTACGTGATCGACAGGGTGAGTATGCGCGAAAGCGCGCGCTACAATAGGTAACAATGAAAATCATGCACGCTCACGCACGGAATACTTTTAAATACCAACACATAAAAATTTTCGTGCTTTACGGCTTTCATGTTATACGATCATTTCGCGTCGTATCATGTCATGACACGACGTGACACGATTAAATTCACTTCAGATTCTCTTTTGCAACAAATTACAGTCTTTTCATCAATTTCTTAAATATTTTTGATACACAACCTGCATGTATTACTGTATTACATTTCTCTCTATTTGCCGGTACATTTTTTCATTTTTTACACGGTTTATTTTTAAGCGTCTTTTTTAGCGTCAACTGGAACTGATGCCATTTTGACTATTAGATCAGAAGATATTAGACAAGTCAAAGAATCGTAAAATATTTACCGTAATAAAAAAATTACAAAATGTAAAATATAAATTAATTTAGATATTGAGATGATTGTTATTTACGTTTAGTAGTATTATGATTCTGGCCCACATAAATTTTAACAGTATGAACTGGAACGATACTAATAATAAGCAACCTTCAATCATTATGAATTTTTGTATGTCAAAAGATCACCCAAACTATAAAAACAATTGTGAATTAAAAATGTCTATAATACTGATTTTATTTGTCTAGACTTTCATATGTTGATGGAATCTATTGTATACAGAGGCATAAATAATCTCTTGATTATTCATCGTAAGTTCATACAGTGCAGTAGAGTGAGACGCAAGTCTAGGTTTTTTCTAAATTATATTTGTTTGCTATCGTAATTGAAAAAAATTTTTTTAAGAAAAAAAAACTGACATACTTTTATCATTTAATATGAAATCATAAAATGTTTATATACAGGGTGATCATCTGTAAATTCACCCACCCTTACATTTATTATTTATAAATGTATTTAAATTTTCAAAAACAGGGTGATACATTTATCCAAAGATTTTAATAAGCATTTTGAAAAAAGTATAGCTTTGAAATTAGAGGAGATACAAAGATAACGCCACTCTTCTTAAGTGAAACACCCTATATTTTATTTAAGAATCGAATTTCCCTTCTTTTTTCTAATTTCAAAAATACACAACATTATATGTTCATAGTGTTCATAATTTTCGATACGAAAACAATCTTATTTTTTCATATGAAACCGTTCGCAGAAACATTACTGTTTTTATAAACCTCATTCTTTATATAATTCGACAAAAAACTCAAGGGGTGCCATATTTGGAGTTCTTGGTGGCTATCTTACTGCTCCATTTCTACCTATCGATTTTTCGAAGTGTTCATTGAGATAATTCAATTCAACAAACTCAATAATAACAAAGCCTTCTTGAGTTCAATTGTTCTACGAACTGTTTCGTGTTATATGTCTAAATTTAGGAACAGATACATATTTTTGAAATCAGAAAAAGAGAAGAAATTCGATTCTCAAATAGAATATAGGATATTGCATTTAATGGAAGGGACGTTATCTTGACATCTCCCCTAATTTCAAAGCCATATTGTTTTCAAGGAGCTTGTTAAAATCTTTGACCATATCACCCTGTTTTTGAAAAACGTTTATAAATAAGCAAGAAAGATTATTTTGTCAAGAACTGATTTCAATTTTAAAAGTGTAAAAAAATGCGCTGTTAAGCCTACTATATAATCGACTGTTTGTCTCGAGGTCCGTTGAGGAGTAGGTTACCTCTTAACTTTTGAGCAATAGAATCAATGGCGGGAATATGTCATCTGTATGCCAAATTTGAAATATTGGTATGTTTTCGTTTAGAAACTTAAAGTTTACGAATTATGTTAATCTTATATACTTATGTTTATTATTTAATTTAACATGTGTTTTAATAATTAAAAGAACACTATAAATGACTCATAGTGAAAATAACTGCAGAATAGAAATACCAGTTATTGAATAAGCTTGCGTACCTTTATTTTCTTGGCGTTACATGTTTTGTGTATGATCAAAATAAAACTACTATTCTCATTAAATTTTATGTTGTTGATTATAAATTATCACCAAATTTAAACATTTTCTTTAACACATCTTCACAGTTACAACATATAATGCTTTGGCATGGTTTTTAAAATACGTATGTTTGTTATTTGATGATTATTTACTCCCTACTTGATCTCTGGAAAGGCCAAAGCGATTTTAATGAAATTTTGCATATAGTTTTGAGCAAAGACGAAAATACAAAATTATGCTTGTACAAGGTGGTTTAAGAATGCCGACCATCCAGTTCGAAAATGTCATAATTTATAATATTTTTGGCATGTTCCAGTTCATTAATTATGATTTCCGATAAAACGGATATTTTCACATGTTACAGCTAATATACACAGGGTGATCCTTAGGTACATGCATCGAGAAAATTCAGGAAGTGATTCCCAAACCTATATTAAGACGAAAAGCTCAAATGATGTTTTGTCAATAAATTTATTTCGGAGATACAGTGAGTTGATTAAAAAAAATGCTCTAAATGTTTACAACAAAGAAGTCTCTAAAAGTACTCATTATACACAGCAAGTTTGATAAAAAATCCTCAAGTATTTCAAAGATCTTCAGGAGCCCTTTTTAATCAACACAATATCTCCGAAACGAAGCAGTTATGGTCAAAACTTCATTTAGCTTTTCATCTCAAAATAGGACAGTGGTTTAATACTCAAGCAAGGTGAGAAAAAAAACGTTATAGGATGTCACAAATAAATAACTATAGACAATATCTCAAAATATACAGGTTCAGTGAATTTTCTCGATGTACTTATAAGGATCACCTTGTCCTGTAACCAAACACTGATTTCAGTTTTGTAAATAACCCATAGTCCTTTATAAATATTATGTAAAAGAAGGAAAGGGGAAAACTAAATTGACCTATCCTATTTCACCAAATAAATATTTAGGAAATATTACCAAAATAACGTATGCCAATATATACAATATCTAAATAGTTTAGAAATCAATCTAATTTAATTATTAACCATAACATATTACACTTATTCTTCTTCTAACTGAAAGTAATTTATTTAGCAGTTAAATAAATGATTTTAGTAATATCCCAGTAAACAACAAACGCCGGTTGTTTACCGGGCCTTTACTGGAGATGCTAGCTGAATAAAAAGCCCAGTAAAGGCCCATACTTTTGTGGTTATTGAAATTATTATATTATTTATTATTTCTTTTTTTCTATGCGGAAATGATTATTGATATTTCATGTTTAAAATATTTTATTAACAATAATAGGTATTTTACATTAAGACAAATAAAAAACAAATATATAAAGAATTCAATCTCTTTAATAAATTGACTGCCATAACTTAGTCTATAAGACCGAGTGTCATATTTGTACAGTACCATCTCGGTCTATCAGACAGAGTCACGTATTCGAGATCCTGACGCCAGCTATGCGGTCTGGCATACTTTTACCTACATTTCTTTTACTCTTGAATTTGATTGTCTTTCATATTGTTCAACAAGTATTTGTAACTCGAATTTTCCTTTATTTACAAAAGCAAGCTGTTTTACGTCTTCTTTGATTTTTTCTTAAATTCTTCATTCTCAAGTAAGAGGACATTATAATTACGTAGTAATTCTTCATATGCACCTTCTTGAGGATTTCCTTAACTTGTGGATGGAATGTTTTCCACATTTCCTAAGTTGCCCATACATTACAGTCTTAATCGACCTCCTAGGACTGCGCCAGACTTTGCCCTTCAGTAATACAGCTAATCTGTGGGTTATAACGGGTACATCCCTTCCTTCATCAGTCTAACAGGCAAAGCCGGTGATCGTTTTCATCCATCGCTGCCCATAATTTAACAGTGTTGTGGACGTGTTTGGTTGGATGATAGAATTGTCTGGCAGTTTTCTTAAGAGAAAATTTATTATTATTAGTATAGTATATAACGATTATTTAACGATTAAATATTATGGCGGATAAAGACATGAGATTTTTATCTAAACACTTCTTAACTGATTTTATTAAGTTGTATGAAAGTTTTCCGTGTCTTTGGAAAATAAAATCCAAAGAGTATGTTAACAGAAATTTAAAAAGTAACGCATATGATGAGATGGTAACGCTGTGGTATTATATTAAAAACTTGTTAAAACAGAGTATAGCCTTTCTTTTTGCACTGTTCATAGTAAATATAAATTATGCATAATGTAGTTTATACATACAACATTAGTTACTATGTATCATTTAATAAGACTTTCGACTCGACGAAAGTCCACGGCCAGGCAAAGAAATGGGATTGTTCAACAGTTTTATACCATTAACACAAAGTATTGGACTTCCACGGACTTAATAAACAACAACTTAGACCGCAAAACTTTATTTCATGTTAGTGGGCAATGAAAGTACTGGTCCGTCAGAGACCAAACCTGACGGACCAGACCTGTCATCCAAAGCATGTGTGTAAGACTGTAATGTATGGGCTACTAATGGGCTTAAAAATTGCTTAACGATCTCTTTGCGTTCTCTAGTTTTAACACGTTCACCTCTTGCAGTTGGACTGGACATTTTAGTCAAAGTTTCAGGCAACAAATTAAGTGATGGAATAGCTAAAATATAATAAAATTAGCCACAAATTATTTTTTAGTAGATATATTTTATATTGCCTACCAGTTTCTTTTGGTTTTTTTGTCAATACATTCATCAATTTTGATTTAATTCCATCTTCAAAATCATCAATAATTGTAATAGTAGTAGTAGTAGTAGCTACTTATTTTACTAGGCAAGTAGGCCACAATGGGCCCTTTTTACCTAGGGACCTACAGTTTAGCGTGGACTCCGAACCACGGTCTTCGACTGTCAACTAACCCACCACCTGGGCCTGTCCGCCTGCACCGTTAGCAGAGTGGCAAACCTCTTGGGTAGGTCTCTTCGACCCTCCACCCGGGCTCGCCTCTCCGCCTGCATCAGGCTAGCGGCCTTCCCGGGATTGTCTGTTGACAGCCTACCGACTGTTAGACGAGCTATCGTTCATCCATCCATTGCCGGACTCGATCAGTGCTGCTTAACTTCACTGATCGAATATCGGAAATTAAACGGATGTCCATACCTCATCCCCCTAATAATTGTAATAGTTTATTGCAAAGTCTTCTTTATTATCCGGGTTAAATTTTCCTTTTCTTCAACATTTTCTAATCCACTCTTTCTAATTAAAATGTCAGAAGGTAACGAGAAAAATGATATTTTTTCTCTATTCTTCTTTGCCTCTCAGCATTACTCTTACAAATAGCAACACTGCAAATGGTTTCAGTCAACTTAAAACAATTATTTATTATTAACTGGATATTTTTTCTCCTCAAAATAAATATGCTTCATCTTATTGTACATACCTTCTCAAAATAAATGTAATTTATACCAAATATTATCCTTTATATAAAAATCCAAATGTCACTTAAAATGTCAAGAAAGCACGTACAAACTATAAAAGAGGTCCATAACAATATAATATAACATAAGTAATAATACTAGCAAATAATCACACAAAACGATTATAAAATTAACACAACAAACGTATGATTCACAACACGGCCTACACTATGACGCGTTACATTCCCCTTTCGTCTCTCCTCACCCAAGTTGAGAGGTAACCTACTCTTTTACGGACCTCATGTTTGTCCCACTTTAAGCTGAAATAAATATATGGTCCTAATAATATTACGAAAAAAATTAACATTTAAATTGTTTTTTCTGCAACCATCTAGAAAGTTAACTATTTATGGTAAATTTTTTTAGTGGAAAATACGTTTTTACTGGTCTAGCTGAAAGTGACATAAGGAATCTTCCGATCCTCATGTCACGTGTGTGTGTGTGTGTGTGTGTGATTGTGGTGATATAAGGGATCTTCCGATCCCTTATGTCACTTTTGTTTGACAACAATAGGGTGGGTACCTGAATGAAGCATTTTATACATCAGCGTCTGACAATTTTACGAATTTGTTTACAAAATTCTTAAGTTAAAAAGTATTCTGAGAATAGCAAAAACGGTTGAAAAAATATTGTACGTAATACACCCGGAAAGTGTCTTTATTGGACTCGCCGGCTTCTAGAGCGAGCGCCTGCGAACTGCCAGCTCTCCTAGTAAAGAATCACGTTCCGGTCTTGTTACGTAAGTAACTATTGTTTCATATCCAAATAATTATAGTCTTTTTATCATTTACATTAATTTGCTTTGACGAACACCAACTGTTTCTGTTTCTGAAGAAATATGGTGGAAAAAGATGTTACTTGGAAAATAAAATCCAAAATCATGACTTGGCAGTGCATCTTATTGAAAGATCCTAATAGAAGAATAGAATAGAATAGAAGAACTGACCGTAGTCTTAGTCTTTTTATTGAATATTTAGGTAAGTATCTAATAAAACGATTTTTTAAATTTCTAAATATTAACCTTAGTATTAAGAGAACAGTGGATATTATAATGTAACTCTTTTTAAAATGATTCCAAAATTGAGGGCCTCATCACAAAATTTGTTCCGACTTTGGACGTCTCATTGCAATTCATACAAATATCTACTACAACCTGCTTATTAGTAACTAAATAGAGAGACTATGCTTTTTGGAATCCAAATCCAAATTTTGAATGACATGGTAATTTTGTGCCGCCCAGTACTTACTTTTTCCGTCATACTAGAATATTAATATAAATATGTAACAATTCCCATTATATTCTACACTAATATTGAATTAATGGTATGGTTAAAATAGTCATGTTTTCTCTATTAAAATGTTGTTTTGGTAAACAAAAGGTTCAAAATATTTACAGCAGAGTCTTAAGTAATTATATTTTAAGAAAAGGATATAATCATGAAAATTTAAAAAAAAGTGAAGTATGGTAGATGCAAAAACAGGATTTTAAGGTAATTCATATTAATAATATTTCTAACACACTCAGTGTCCTTGAGATATGGTTAACCTCCTTTCATTGTGTTTTATTTTTAACTTAAATTACATTATGCATAATTAGTACATAAGTAAGAAAGAAAATATTAAATTTAAAATTTTAAGCGTTTCTCTCAAATTTTATTTGGTAACCTCTTATTATACAGGGTGTTCCACCTAAGGGAGATTCTTCTGTAAGTATGTAACTGTAAAATTTATAAAAAAAATGGTTTTAATAAAAGTTCTCTGCAATCATGTGGGCCATGTAAAGAAAATATTTTTAGCTTTACAGGGTGTTCCATTTCGTGGAGGCGCTACATAACTTTGTTATTTTAAATGGAACACCCTGTATATTATTACATTTTTGAATTCCTTGGTTAATATTAGGTGGAGTTTATTAAATGTACATGGTATTTAAATGTTACCGTTTTCGAGATATTCAGTTTTTTTTAAAAAATCACGATTTCAGCTCTCTAAATGAGGCTAGATAGCATCTAACCCGTAACAATTAGAAACATGCAGTTTTCACAGTCCATTTTGGCATAAATTACTCATCTATGAGCAAAACGTGTACGTTATTCAGACTCGGAAATACTGAGACCTACATTTAATAATCTTACGAGTTGAAAAACTTTTGTTTTTCAAATGGAATGACCCATATTAATTGTCATGGGTAAATTCAAAATTGAATGCTCTTTCAACTGATATAAGGTTGTTCACACTTATCTCTAACAGTTTTCCAGAAAAATCAGGTTCTTTTCTAAAGTCCGAAAAAAGTAGCTATGTAACAGCATCAAGAAGGCCTTGCAAAACAACTTTTCCCTCACATTTTATCAGGCTTTGGGACTGACAGTGTCAATATTTACTGGCATGTTTAAAAAGTAGTTTAACAAACAAAAGTAAACCACTAACAACAACTAAAACAAAACTCAAAACGAAATAAACTGAAACTCGGAACATAACAAGAAGAAGAATACTTAGACCGCTGATTTACATCAACTGCTCGAAGTGTCCTCCATTTTGATTAATACACAAACGAATTCGGTTTTTAAAAGACTGTTCAACATTGGTCAGCATGTGTGGCGTAATTTCTTGAAATGCTACTGTAATGCGGTAATTGGTGGTGTAACGTAAACTTTACTTTTTACAAATCCCATAAAAAGAAGTCGCAACTTGTCATATCTGGACACCTTGAAGGCCAACTCAATGGTCCCCCGCGCCCAATTCATCTGTTCGGAAAAGTTTCGTATAAAAACTGACGAACCGCAACGGCATTGTGAGGTGGAGCACCATCATGTTGCATCCACATTCTTCGAAGTGTAGCTAAAGGAATGTCGCCTAACAAATCTTCTACTAGAGTGTTTGTTAAAAAGTTTAAATAAACTGCTCCAGTTAGATGCTGGTCAAAATAGAATGGTCCAATGATATGGGTTCCCAAAATTGCTCCCCCACATGTTCAAAGACCATCTGTGTTGGCTATGAATTGTCCGGAATTGATGAGGATTTACTGTGTCATAATAATGGCAATTATGACGATTAACGAAACCATTTTTATGAAAAGTAGCCTCATCGGGGAACATGACCCGTTTAAAACAATCATCATCTTGATTTAACATCTCAAGTGCCCACTGACAAAACTCCAGTCTCCGCTGAAAGTCTACTTCTAGCAACTCTTGGTGTAATTGGATGCGATAAGGATGATAACTGTGCGTTTTTAAAATCCTATGTATCGACGTTGTACTAATACCCGTTGTGTGAGTAATTTGTCGCACACTTATTTGCGGGTTTTCCTGAATACACCCCAGCACAAAAAAATTCATTTTCCTCCGTAATTACAGTTTTATGGCGATTTCGTTTTGTATGTCGAATATTACCAGTATTTAAAAACCTATCAAGCACTAGTTGAAAGGCTTTAAGGTGAATACTCACAGACACGTTTTGCGTTTGCGTTTTGCGGCAAAAAAATCAAGTAATATTTTTAATACTCATCACCGCGTTTATCCGCGATTTTTGTTTAGTGATCTTTTTAGTGAATTTCAATTTAAGCGAGAATTGTATTGGTGAAACTGATGTTTGACAGTTTGAAACTTCAAAATGTCATGGGCAGATTTTTGTCTATGGTTATGATCAATTTAAAGCAAAAATATCGTTATCATAAGTCAATTAAAATTAACCTATTAATTATGCAGCAGCAGGAGAGTGAGGTATGAATAATTAATAATAATTCTAGCACCATAATTTGAGCGTTTTTTTTAAATTTTAGGAGACCTCGTTAGTGTACTGTGAAAGCTGCAAGATTTTTGTAAATATTTCAAATCTACTGTCACATTCTTGTTTCAACTGTACAATAATCAATAATGATACTAATCATGAAGTTGTTGATAAGCCGCAGCAACATGAAGAAGTAGAGACCGTTGAAGAACTTCTGATTAGCCTGGTACAATTGAGACCAGCTTTGTGGGATCACCGAATTGCATTAAAGAATCGTTCAAAAAAATATTAAAGATGATTTGTGGGTTGAGATATTCACTGCTATGGGGCAAATAATTTCACTTGAGGAAATTAAAAAAAATGGAGAAATTTGCGAGACAAATACATAAAGGTAGGACCTCGTATTATATTATTAGAACACACACTACATGATAATTTTCAAAAAATATAATTTTGTAAATAGAACATAATTCTCATTTGTTTGTTAGGTGAAAGGAGAAATATGTGCCTACAAGCCAAGTGGAATGGGTGCTAAAGGTAAACAAAAGGTCTGGAAACATTTTTCTGCCTTACAATTCTTGGACGATTCTATTAATCCAAGGAAAACTATCAGTAGCATCAAAACGCCACAGGATACAACACCTAATTCAGATTCTGATAGTAGGCCAAGTAGTTCAGCAAGCCTTGTAAATGAAACTCCAGTTGTTGGCAGGACAAAAAGAAAAATTACTGGGGAGCTAATAAACAACAAAATTCTTGAAGTCTTGAGTGTTCCTCCACCATCAGTGAATATAAATCCATCATCACTAGACGAAGGAAATGCAGCATGTGTGGCTATAGCTGAAATATTAAACAAACTTCCACAGAGAAACAAGGCCAAATTAGAAATTGAATTATTACGATTAGTTTATGATACATATGATCAGTATATAAGTGATTCTGGATGTAGCAATTGTTAACATCTGTCATTTTCATTTTTAAATAAATGTGTCGATTACGTGCATTTAACCTGTTTAATAATTATTTGTACAGCTGTATTCAATAAAAAGGCATACAAGTATTAGAAATGAGAGGCGAGCTTTATCATATTTGGGTAAAACTGGCTGGTGTAAAAGATTGTTTATTGGTAAGTACAGGTTGTCCAAATTTTTGAAAGAACATAGTGGTAACGTTTGACAAAGCTCATCTCTCATTCTGGAAAGTACTTTTTTTTTATTACAACCGTACTAGTGAAAATGAAAAAAAAACTATTTTAATGAAAAGAAATAAGTATATTTGTGTTCGTAAGTATTTAAACATTCGATAATTTAATGGAGATGCCACTGAAAATCAACAGCACCCTCAAACATAAAGTAAGCTGCCAAACTGTCTCTAATTGAACATGCCATTCTTGTGTAGGTATTTGTGCTTAGGCGGCGAACATCTTCTAAATTATTATACTGGCCTTCAGCCCTCCATTGTCCTTCAATAAAACTGCCATTGGCATCTTCATGATCTACATAAGAAAAATTACAATAATGTCTTCTATCTTCAGAAGTATTACTTTCTTTTCTCATTAAGAAATTATGCAAACAGATAGTGCTCATAACAACTGCCTCTGCTGTTTCTAAACTTGCAATTAGTGGTTTTCTATAAACTCTCCAACGTGCTGCTAACACACCAAAGGTGTTTTCTGCAACTCTACGGCTTCGACTTAATCTGGAATTTATGAATATAAACATTGAGTGTTAATAACGTTATTTATAAATTTACCGGTAATTGAAAATCCTCTTTTCTTGTGATAGTAGTCTACCAGGATATGGCCTCATCATGTAATGTGCAAGAGGGAAAGCTTCATCTCCTACTAAATAATAGGGAATCGGTTCTCCATTGTCATCATTCGAAATTTTACTTGGTGGTGGGATATTCAAGGTACCATTTTCCAATTTTTGTCCAATCTGGCTATGTCGGAAAACACCCCCATCACTCTGCCTTCCTTTTGCACCAATATCAACAATGGTAAAGCAGTATGATGCATCACACACAGCCATTAATATTATACTATGTGATCCTTTGTAATTATAGAAATCGGAACCACTATGTGGTGGTGCCTAAAGAAAAATAATCTTCATATACTTACACATTCTACAAGCATATAAATTTTCAATACTTACTTGAATGGCAACGTGCTTGCCATCGATGGCGCCAATGCAGTGAGGTAAATTCCATTGGTTTTCAAAATCTTGAGAAATTCTCAACCATTCTTCTTCAGAAGGTTTTAAAAATGCATCATTCTTCAAAACATTCCAGATTGCTATACATGTTTCTTTTATTATGTTAGAAATTGTTGTTTTCCCCAGGCGAAATGCATAACTGAGAGAAGTCATACTATCCCCAGAAGCTAGAAATCTAACAAAAAAGAAATATTTCGTATATATTATTTCTTAATTATAAATTATTACTTACCGTAGAGTTACAGACAATCTTTCGGCAGGTGAAATAGGTTCTCGTGATATATATATTTTCTCAATCTCGGGCATCACTTTACTGAGAAGAATATCAAATTGTTCACTAGACATTCTAAAGTAATTGAAAAACTTATCTCCGTCATTTAATCTCATTTCTTGTATTAGATTATGAAAATCTCCTTGTTGTTTTCTTTTTAAATATATGTTTCTAACCCAAAACCGTTTACATTGGCTTCCAGTACTAGTAAATTCGTGTTTTAAATATAATAATGCTAATAAAATTCGTCTTCGCCACATATAATGATTATAATTACTAACATAATTCATACTTATTACAATTATAACCTCAAACTCATATTTCGTAAAATACATGACGTTTATTCCATATTTTCATTGGAAAGAGAATAAACAATATTTACTGATAAAGAGGGAAGATTTCCGACGCAAAATCTTGAAACATTATTAACATTTCCCGCCAGAAAAATGCGGCGAAAATAAAGTTAAACAATTCCCGCCTTCCAAAATTCAAAATAAAATTAACCAACCACATGATCGCCGCAAGAAAATTAAACGCAAAACGCGTTTGTGAGTACTCACCTTTACGCCGTAGATGTGGTCTGTCTGGATAGCGCTGTGCATAAATTCGTGATGCCAATAACTGATTTCTTTCGCACTCACCCAGGACAAAAACCATATCAATCATTTCTTCCTGCGTCAGCGACATTTTGAAAATATTATAATAAACTTTTACTCTCTATTTAGCAAAATTACTACAACGTCAAGGTTAATCAAAACTAGAGTGACATTTAATTTGCTTTGTATGTCAAACAGTGCAATAAACATTGTTTGCAAGGCCTTCTTGACGCTGTTACATAACTACTTTTTCTTACTTTAGAAAAGAACCTGAATTTTCTGGAAAACTGTTAGAGATAAGTATGGACAACCTTATATCAGTCGAAAGGGCATTCAATTTTGAATTCACCCATGATTATTAATATGGGTCATTCTATTTGAAAAAAAAAGTTTTTCAACTCGTAAGATTATTAAATGTAGGTCTCAGTATTTCCGAGTCTGAATAACGTACATATTTTGCTCATAGATGACAAGATAGAGTAATTTATGCCAAAACGAAATGTGAAAACTGCACTTTTCTAACTCTTACGATTTAGATGCTATCTAGCCTCATTTAGAGAGCTGAAATCGTGATTTTTTTCAAAAACAACTGAATATCTCGAAAAAGGTAAGATTTAAATACCATATATATTTAATAAACTCTACCTAATATTAACCAGGGAATTCAAAAATGCAATAATATACAGGGTGTTCCATTTAAAATAACAAAGTTATGTAGCGCCCACGCGAAATGGAACACCCTGTAAAGTAAAACATATTTTCTTTACATGACCCACATGATTTCAGACAATTTTTATTAAAACCATTTTTTTATAAATTTTACAGTTACATAGTTACAGAAGAATCCCTCTTAGGTGGAACACCCTGTATAAGCGCTAACAGTTTTAAGTGAAATACGAGATATATCCAGGGTAAGCCCTAAAGTTTTGGAGGAATGTTAGGATCCGTGTAATTTGAAATAGAATCGTACCCATACACTATTCTGCACAAACAGTTTCTTAGAAAGTCATGGTTAAAAAGCCATAAAAGAGAGGAACACTTTTGTTAACTTATTTAAAATATTTATAAAACTTCTATATAAAAATCTGTTTTTAATTTTTTTTGTATTGAACGTGAGTATTAAATTTAGTGACCTAATTAATAAGAAATAAAAGAATAGCATAGAAAGTATTTTTTTATGAAAATGTTTCATTGGTACTTTCAAAAATAACAATAAAATGTTTGCTATAAAGCAATAAATTTGCTAAAACTAATTTAAAGGTGTGGGATATCATACCGCTGAAACTGGGTGATTACGCGACTTAAAAGGCCTGAGTTATGTTCAGAATGTTCGTTTTTTATTATAATTCTTTCCTGAAAACAACTCAACAGATTTAAATTTATACATATTATTCTAAAACATACATACTTGCAAGTATCATTATATTATTATAGAAAAGAAAGATTTATTGAATGAAACAACATGATTATTTATTTTAAGTAATCATTTAATTAAGTTAGACGACGAAAATACACACTTAAAAATGCTTGTTTTATTCAAGAAAATCGTTTCTCTTGCTTACATTTTTTGAATTATTTATTTATTTTTTAAATATATTCGTGCTCACCACTCGCTGAGGTGTTACGAAAGAATGAAAAACGTTATATAGCGGCCTAGGGATTTTTGTTATTGATTTGAAATGTCGCGTTTGATGTTATCTACCCAAAACTTACATACTAGCGCATTCAGATAAAAATGATACAAAATGTAAGAAACTATATGTGTTTATTACTGTTATCACATTAGGTTTGAAATAAAGCTCATGTAATACTCAGTAATTATTTTATTATTTTTTCCAGAAAATTTACCTAATTTTAATAAAAGAGTAATAAGTACTTCTCAGCCATAGTACCTTGTTTAAAATAATTTCAGTTGCACAATCTTCAAAAAATTATATTTACTTCCACAAGTTAAGAAAAAAGTTACAGTACAAAACGGTAAAAATTCGTTTTTTTTTCAGTTTGCCGGCTACATCTTTTTTATTTGATGTTCAATTGTTTTTCTTTTCCAATTCGTATTCCTCAGAAAAAATATGTAAGCGGGAGTTTTGGATTTTTTCATAGGTAAAAATCAAGCAATGAAATCGAATTGGGCACATAAAATGATCACCCTGTATATAAGAGTCTCCTAGTATCAACTACCAACATCACACTCACGTTACATGGTTCAACGTGTTCCAAAAAATCCTGGGATAGTAACTGCTTATACTCACACCAAATACCTAGTACTTAAAATTTGCCCACCTCATTCTAATCATTATGTCATGTTAATTGCATAATATTTTATTTACAAAATATCGTCTAAACTAACTTGCATTTGATTGAAATAAATTAATATGTTATAGAACCTTATCTACTCAAACAGTGCTGAAACCCGCAAGAGTGATATTTTCAACAGATGATAATGAGAGATTTAAAAATTGTCTGCCCAATATAATTAAAGATATTATAGAAGACGAAAAGTATTCAAAAATTCCGGAAGCCGTAGAAAGATTTTCTTATGTTTTAAAATATAATCTACCAAATGGTACAAAAATTATAGGTCTCAGCACATTGGCTTCCTACAAAATATTGGCAAAACCGGAAAATATTACCGACGAAAGTATTAGACTGGCTACTATTCTAGGATGGTGCAATGAATTGGTAAGTTGAATATTTGATTAAGAATATTCACAAAATGTGAAATGTAGAAATGTAGATATTTTATTAGCAGTGCCAATGCGTTTTTTTAAAATAAGAATCCACTGTAGTGATCTACTAGTGGTTTGTTTCCTACAAATCTTATTCAGTATATAGTTTAGCCCACCTGGGTTAGAGATCGAAGCTCTTGGTACCTGCTTTGCAGGTCGCTATCAGTCACTAAGACATTAGTGATGTCTTACTGGTAGTAGCACTGACCACCAGAGGGATACACTTATCACTCACTATGTCTGTTTTGCTTAGTCTGCTTTAGGCTATTAAATATGATTTGAACGAAACAACTACTCAGCGGGCAAATACCCCGACCTGCATTGGATTATACCTTCAAATCATGATAGATCGGTAGCCAATATCATTTGTCAATTCCTAACCAGACATAGACCAGTTTCGAACTTATTAGTTCTCCTCAGTATGCCATAGGTTATGGAACAGACAAATGATAGTGGCCAACCTGCTAGTCATATACTGACTAAGGTAAATTGAGTAGTGGTGAGAGGTCTGTGAAACTTCTCATATGGTCCAAATGCTACTATCCGGCGAAGCAAGTACCGAGAGCAGCGACCTCTAGCCCAGGTGGACTAAACTACTGTTATTAAATATGATTTGAACGAAACAACTACTCAGCGGGCAAATACCCCGACCTGCATTGGATTATACCTTCAAATCATGATAGATCGGTAGCCAATATCATTTGTCAATTCCCAACCAGACCATCTATGATGTCGGTCGGATAGTAGCATTTGGACCATATGAGAAGTTTCACATACCTCTCACCACTACTCAATTTACCTTAGTCAGTATATGACTAGTAGGTTGGCCACTATCATTTGTCTGTTCCATAACCTATGGCATACTTAGGAGAACTAATTAGTTCGAAACCGGTTTATGTCTGGTTAGGAATTGACAAATCATATTGGCTACTGATCTATCATGATTTGAAGGTATAATCCAATGCAGGTCGGGGTATTTGCCCGCTGAGTAGTTGTTTTGTTCAAATCATATTTAATAACAGTAGTTTAGTCCACTTGGGCTAGAGGTCGCCGCTCTTGGTACTTGCTTCGCAAGTCGCTATCCGCCACAGAGATATCTATGATGTCGATCGGATAGTAGCATTTGGACCATATGAGAAGTTTCACATACCTCTCACCACTACTGCTTTAGGCTAGCCTGGTTTGCTATTATTATTTGTCTTTTCCATTACTTATGGCATACTGACGAGAACATAAAAAGTTCGAAACCGGTCTATGTCTAGTGAGGAATAGACAAATGATCTTAGTTACCAAACAAGATTTGCAGGTTTAATTCAATGCAGGTCGGGGCTTTTGTCCGCTGAGTAGTTGTTTCCTGCAAATCTTATTCCATATATATATATATATATATATATATATATATATATATATATAAAATAATGTTCATTTTAATTTGAGGTTAGGGTATGGCCAATTTGAGGTTAGTATTTGACAGAAGGCATCGTTACCGAATTATCTGCATAAAAATATTTCCAAACAATAATATTTAGTGATCTGTTTAGCCATAAGTACACTATGTGCACACTTAGGTAGTTGGTCTCATCACATGCCTGTTTCAATTATTTATACTAGCCATATCAAACGCGCCAACGTACATAGGAGAATTTTACCATAAAACTAACTACTAACATGACTTTTATTTTGGGTACTCGTAGTCTACCTTTTAAAAAATGATTTTATTTTTAAGTATAAATTTACAAAAATTATGGAAATTGTTACAATAATAATATAATGTGTTTACAGTATGAATGCTAACTACTGATGAAATGTTAGGTTGCTTCTTCCCGTGGGATGTGCTGCGTGTGCATTTTGTTTATGGTAAGAGGGATGACCACTGATGTAATTTTTCCCCCCGAAGATTTAGCTACTGAGGGCAACTAAGGGAGTTGAACGTTTGAAAGGTCTATCTCCTCGGTTTTGATGATCCTTCTTGGGTTTCTGGGGAATCCATTTCCGGTTCAGTTTTTTGTAGAAGGCATAGACCAAAATTAGAATGATTAATCTATAAATGATTACTATACAAACATTTGAATCTTGTAACACTTTTTGGAAAAGTATATCTGGTTGGTTGTGAACTATTATCTTTCTTGCAGCTCATCAAGTTCAACATTGTTTAAATGGAGATTAATATTTGCTTTTGATGTGTTCATAATGTCCATGTTTAATTCAGGACCAGTATTGGTTGACTGAAACTTACTGATTGGATTGTGTGGATGAACGAGGAATCAGGTTCATACACTTTTGAGGAATAACAACTTTATTCTGAGTAATAGGTGTACACTTATTAGTCTAACCTTTAATGACAAAGATTGGATTATAACTGACTAGCTTTGAGACCCGTTAATATTTATAATGGGGTCTTATCAATATTTATTTTAGATAATGGCCTAGCGACCTTCATAACATAGTTACTTATGCTTAACAGGAAATACATTGACAAAAATAATAATACAAGGTCCAAGGGTACACTTGTGTAACTCCTTCCCTCTTAGAACGAAAGGTGGGTGGCAATAGATTGGGGACCACCTGGAGTTGTAGCTGTAGGTGATGATCCAGTTGTAGGTGATGATCCAATTGTAGTCGTGGGTGTAGATCCCTCGGGATTTTTGTTGAAGAGGACAGTTAAGCATTGAAATGATTTTTTTCTTCTGCATCCATTTAAAAATCAGGACCAAAATAATTACACATAAGAGTACTAGGATGATCCAAGTGTAATTAAAAGCCATAATATGTGGTAAGTCATTAATGTGGATTTTATGTAAGTTAGCTATTTGTATTTGTGTCGAGTGTAAATCTCGAAGAGACATGCTTCCTGATTAATGAAAAAGGTATCTATGTATACGTTTTCAAAGGGTTTAGAAGGTGTTTCCGTAATTTGTAATTTAACTTTCTGAGGTTTTCGATCATATTTGCAGGTTAAACATGTATGGCAAGTGTTGATAAAGTTAGTGACATCTTTTTGAATATTGGGCTAATAATAAGGTCTTTGAATAGATTTTGTTGTTTCTTTTATTCCTCTATGACAAGTTTTTCCTTGATGAAGATATTTGATTATGTTGTTTTGTTCGGTTTCAGTTGTGACATCCTCTAAGAGTTTACTAAATATTAAAATTTTATTAGTTTGATGATACAACAGTGAAGTTCTTAAGAATCGCTTTATTTTTCTTTTCTAAAGCAGGGGTTAAAATTTTGAAACAAGTGTTCCGTCTATAGAAATAAATTGTTTTAAAAATTTTAATGCTCCTTCATGATCTAATTGTGTTCTGAGTGTGAGTGTGAGATGTCTTAAATTGTTGAAGATTACTTGTGTGTCGCAAATATCTCTTGGTGTATTGTTAGATTCCGTTATGATTATTTGGTTTTTGTACAAGTTTATTGGTTGTTCTGAAAGTGTGGACAGGATATTTATGTGCTGTGTGTTGTGTATGGATATCTTCATCTTGTGAGTTTTCGCGTTCTTGAACAATTTGATTTACTTCATCCATATTATTTTCATTTAATATATCAGTTATTAGTTTGTCCAAATCTTCATCAATCTGTACTTGAGTGCTCATGTTATCCTGGTCATCCAATTCGATGACATTGCAGTCTTCTATTTTAATACGACTGAGGGCATCCGCTACTTTGTTTTGTGATCCTTGTTTATATCTGACCTCATAATCGAATTCATCCAGTTTTAACTTTCATCTGACTAATTTTGAATTTGGTTCTTTTAGAAAAAATAACCATTGAAGGAGTTTGTGATCTGTGTAAATTATGAATTTGTTGCCGTATAAATAGGGTCTAAACTTCTTGCATGCCAAACTATGAATAATAATAATTCTTTTTCAATCATGGAATAGTTAATTTCCGCTTGATTGAGTGTCCTGGATGCATAGCATATTGGTATGTTATTCTACGAGAGCACGGATCCAATTGCAAAGTGTGATGCGTCTGTTGTTACTTCGAATGGTTTTGAAAAGTCTGGATAACATAATATAGGGCTGTTTACTAATAAATCTTTACATGTGTTGAAACAATCGATTTACTCTTTGCTCAATGTGATTTTTCCTTAGACATTGCGTCATAGGTTTTGTGATTTTTGCGAAGTTATTTATAAACTTACGGTAATATCCAAGTATTCCTAAAAAATGCTTTGATTTCTTTTGTGGTTTTAGGGATTGGATAATTTTGAATAGTTTTAATTTTATCTGGGTTCGGTTTTATTCCGTTCCTAATGACTATATGTCCTAAGGCTTCTTCTTTACGTAAAAATTCAAACTTGTCAAGTTGAATTTTCAACTTGTGTTTTCTGAAAGTTTCGAAAAACAAGTCGTAAGTTTTGCATATGCTCCTATAAACCATTGGAAAATACAATGACATCTTCCATATAAATTAGGCATATCTTGTTCTGAAGTTCTTTTAAAACATTGTCCATACACCTTTGAAATGTTGTCGATGCATTTTTCAATGCAAAGGGCATCCTAATAAACTCATAATATCCATTATCTACGGAAAATGCGGTTTTCTCTACTGATTCCGGGTGCATTTCAATCTGGTGGAATCCTGACGCTAAATCAATGGTGGAAAAATAGGAACATCTTCCTAATTTATCAAGTATTTCAGTAATATTAGGTATCGGATAGCATCCTTAATTGTTTTTTCGTTAACCCTTCTATAATCTACTACCAATCTCCATTTCTTTTTTCCACTAGAATCCACTTTTTTTGGAACTATCCATATAGGTGATGAAAAGGGGCTCTGTGATGGTCTAATTATATTATTATCTAACATTTCTTGAATTTGTTTTTGTACTTCTTCTTTATGAATATATGGATATCTATAATTTTTTGTATAAATTGGTGAGCTATCTGTTGTTTTAATTTCGTGTTTGACAGCGTTAATAAATGTTAATTGATCGTTGTGTTTTTGAAAAATATCCGTAAATCTTGTACAAAGTTGGAATAACTCGTTTTTTTCCTTTTTTATTTAGATGTTGTGTACGTAGTAAAGAAACGATTTGTGGTGTAATAATTATTTCTTCTGGAATTGGTAAAGAATATTTGCAGCTATTAAAATCCGTTAATTTTGAAAATCGTAAATCATTAGGATCAAAAGATATTGGGTGCGAATTATAATTATGTAATTCAAACGATAACATTTTATTTTTTACTGAGCATATCGTTTCAGGAACATAATATTTATTATTTGCTATTTCGTGTACAAATAAGTTTTTGTTAGCAAAGGAAATATTTAATTTTAATTTTAAATGTCCTCAAGTCCTAATGCACCATCAAAATATTCATGAAAGTCATATGAGATAACACTGAAATTATGATCTGAATTAAATTCGGGAAATGCGGGTATTCGCGCTTGTTCATTAATTACTACTTCGCCGATTCTTGTTTTAATTTTTACTGGATTATTTATAATAGTTTGTGGACAAAACGTTTTAAAGGATTTAAAATGGTTTTAGAACTGCCTGTATCTAATAAAAGTTTAATTGGTGGAAATTGAAATTGTATATATGGTAGTGAGCTAAATGTAAATATTGTATTACATTCTACTATACAGGGCGATTGTCCGGAGGCTGATCTGAAAAATTTAGTCCTTCATTAAATTCCTCATTTAGAAATCTTATTTATTCTGCCATTTCTTCATCCCAATCTTCTTTCTCGGGCTCTTGTGTAGTTGGAAGTGGAGGTAGAGGGTAAGTTTGTTGCAGATCCATTCTTGCAAAATTTTCAAAGTTTCATCTAACCTACTCGGCAAGGGTTAATTAGTAGTAGGGTCAATCGTGTAATGTTGTGAAGTGATGTCTGCTTGTGCATGTTGTAGTTCTTCAGTTGTATGTGGGAAATTTCTGAAAGGTTGTCAGGTAGTTCAGTTCATTGAAGAAGTCTTCATCCGTGTAGGGCGTGAAGTGTTTCTAAATTGTTGTTGTAGAGTTCTGTTTACTGTTGATGTTTCCATTGGTGTGGGATGATTATTACCTGGAATGTTTCTCGGATTTCAGACGCTTTGTTGTCTGTTTTGATTTCCTAATATTTGTCTAGTCATAGGTGAGTTTTGTCTTATTTGTTGAGGGTAATTATATTGAGTTGAGTAAGTATATTTTGGTTGGGGTTGGAATAATGTATTTAAACTACGATGTTTTGATTGCGGTTTAGGTGCTAAATTTTGTAAATGAACTGTTTTACTATAATTTGAAAATTGTTCTCTAGAAACAAAAGCTATCGCGTCTAATAGATTATCAATTTCTTTGGTTCTGACAATTTGTTTAAAACTAAATGGAAAATTTCTTACATAAGTATCTAAGCTTAGTCTTTGATAGACTTCTTTAAGCGTAAATGGTTCAGAAGACTGTCTTAATTTGGAAATTAAAAGTGATTGATATTCTAAGATTTTATTTCCGAATGACGTTAAAGTTTCATTTCTAGGATCTATATTTAAATGTAATAATACAGTTTGTAAGGTTGGCAACTCCCTAGGACCTCCAAAGGTACTAATAAGAACTGATTTTATGTCAGTCCAGTCGCTTAATTCTAAACGAGAAGCGATATTAATCTCTGCTTGGCCTTGTAGTTTACTTTTGATTGCTCTTAATACAAATTTATTTTGAATTAAGCTTTCTCCCGTTACGTACGTATCACTAGTTCATCGCATGCGGAGATAAAGTCATTCAAGACCTATGGGGTGCTAGCAAATCTCGGGATGACATCCACAAACATTTTAAACAACTGAAAATTCGGGGCGTTTGCATTTGGTGCGTTTAATTTAGGTGAAATCATTTTTACTTCTTTTCAAAAAAATTAATTAAGTATAAAAATTGAAATTAAAAAATATTCTTGAAATTCTTAACCTATATAAGTTCTAATATTCAGTTAAAACTTATAATTAAATTAATTTTGATAATCGTTTAAAATTAATTTAAAACTTTGACATACAGTCAAAGGAGTATATAATACCAATCTTAACACGGAAAGAAAAGGAACATTTACTATTGACTCGAAGTTGCTTTTATTCTTCTTTTGGTCGAATCTTAATGGTTGACAGGTCTGTACCAATCTACAAATCTCCAGTGAAGTCACCTTATTCGCAGGAACTTTTTTTCAGTATGTTGAGATTATCCTACTGACTGTGTCAGTTATGAACTTGGAATCAGGTTCAAAACACTTTTGAAGAATAACAACTTTATTCTAAGTAATAGGTGTACACTTATTAGTCTAACCTTTAATGACATAAATTGGGTTATAACTAACTAGCTTTGAGACCGGTTGGTATTTATAATTCATTCATTCATTTTAGATAATGGCCTATCGACCTTCATAACATAGTTACTTATGCTTAACAGGAAATACATTGTCAAACATAATAAAACAAGGTCCAAGGGTACACGTGTATAACTCAGTCCATTGATCAGATTTATACAATCGTTTGATTATTATTGATTTGGATACATTAACTAATAATTGTTTACAGGTGGATTTTTGCATGTCCATAGTTGTATTTCGCAATGGTTTCCTTTCTTGATTTCTTGAAGGTCTGTTCTCTCATACATGTAAATTTCTACACAGGGGTCGCTCAAAAATGCAGAGTACAATATGTTTCTTTTGGCATTATCACCTTAAACTGACTCTGGGTCAAGATAGGGACTGAGTATAAGTGATAATAATTAAATTTCGGAGGATAAGTTATGTAGGATATAAGTAATTTTGTTATTTAAGATATAGCCGTTTATTTTTATAACATTGTTAAGCAATGATACATTGTTTGTTGTTTAGTTCAGGAGGAAATCGGCCTTCTTTAATTTGTTTTTGCAACGCTTCTAATTCAATAAACAAATATTCTGTTTTTATTATACTTGGATGCATAATTTGTAATTTTGAAAAATATGTTGAGTTTTCAATATCTTGCAGTTGAATTAATTATCATACAGTGTAAAAATTTGTTTCGTAATATCTTTTATAACTAATTAAGTAAAACTTTGTGTAATATGTCATCTAAAATTTGAGTAATTCTCAATTCCAAAAGTTGTTCATACTTGTTGAATTGTGTCGTTGAATTTTTCTATTAAAGGTACAGAAAGAGAGTTTTGGCTTTTAATAGCTGTTCCTAATTTTATTTGATTGCCTTGTAATTCCAGAAATAATTGCTCATAGTGTTCTTCATTACTTGCATCTAGATTCCCTGTTATTGATTTAAAAATTGATCCTAACGATTTATTAAGCCTCTTTTTATTCTTTGGGGTTGAGGTAATATTTCCATGAATTGACTTCTACTTTCTCTTGAGTAAAGGTAAGAATTTTTAGGTAATTTGAAGTTTCGATTGAATAATATTCATCATTATGGATCAAGGCTTTCAGATGTGTAGATTGTTATTGCAATTGATTTAATTCAGTTATTATCAGGCTAAGATAATAATAACGCATTAAGGTATGGGTATATTCTACAATTTTGGTTCCTAATTTTAAAGGAACCATTCCTGGATTGTTTATTAAGTTTCGTAGGGATATTTTTTGTGAGGATCCGAGAATTCTCAACAATCTGAAATTAGTTTTAAATGTCATTATTTGAATTTAAAAGTCTTTTTTAAGGGCGCGTTTAAAGTTGAACCTTATCTTGTTTATCGTTTAAAATCGCTTTCATTTTACAATTAATTTTATTTCTTTCGGTGGATTTATCAAATTTATTTGTATTTTTCTAGGGGATGTGCTTCTTTTATAAACCTTTTGTTTTAGCTAAAAATTTTCAGGGTTGTCTCGATTTTTATATTTTCTTTAAATTACCTTTTCTTTATTTTGAATAAGATCTGAATTTATTTTTGACCACAATTTAGATCCTTCTTTATGTTCATTTATGTAATCGGTAAGTAAAATTTGTTCAATTTGGATGTCAAAAGAGTCATGGTCACTAATATGTCTATTAACTACGTCTATGGGTTTCATTTTAATTATCGAATGTATCGAATGATAAACAAGGATAGCGTACGTCATTTTCATTTTAATGGGCGTTTTTAGGAAGTCTTGGGTATTATTAAATAGGCGAATATATTAACTAATTGTCGAGTGAAATTACACAGTTACACGTTCGATTGAGGTGATTCGGTGAACAAAAATGTAATTAGATCTTATGCAAATCTAGATTTTCCGAAATTAGAGAATTTTTAAATCGGTCCCGTTGTCAACGATGGTTTGTTTCGAAATACCGTGATGAGAGAAAAATTGTAATATATTATTTGCTATTTCTCTACCAGCTAATGTTGGTACGAATTACGCTTATGCATACTTGAAAAACTATCGATAATTGTTAAAAGTTTGATCTGCTCAAATGTAAATGTGCCTAAGTGAATAATTTCAAACGGTTTTTTCGTAGTTGAAGTAACGTTCATTTCGACGCTTACGGGGTTCCATTCCATTTGGCTAATAGTATTTACTTTTAATTCTTTGATTCGTTTCATCGATTCTACGGTGATTCGATTTACCTTCGTGATAATTTCTTATAATATCTTCGACATCATCTTTGTTTGTAACATCAATTAGTTTTTTAGTTCACCGTTTAACTGTGATTGATGGCCACTTAAAATATTTTTGAAGAGCAGCTGAAAAAGGTTCATAGATCTCGGGTTTTTCAAAGTATATCAGGAAAGACATAGTTTTTTAAGATATCTATGAAATCTTGTTAGAAATTATTTTCCGAAATTTGGACGTCATACGTTTTTTCTTCTCAAATAAAATTGTAATTTTAGGTTTACTCGGAGAATGTAGTACAGAACTTCCAATGATTTGATTTTGACCAAAATTTACAGAACAGTCTAATACAGGAATATTTACAATAGGATTTTGTTCCGAATTTGAGGGTATAGTCAGATCGTCATCGTTTTCTTGTTAGATGTCGTCGTTTACGGTATTGTTATCAGGTTGAACTTACATAGATATATTGTCAATTTCGGAATTGCGCGATGGTTTTTGTATGGGTGACATTTCTTGAATAAATTGATCGATTTCACGGCTCTCGACTTAATTTTCGTTATTTAATATATCTTGTATTATTTTCTTAATTTCATCCTATATAGTATTGGTTTCTCTTGTATGAATTTCGCGATAACGCGTCCCCATTAGTACTTTCTTTTCTTTTTTTTGTATATAATATTGTAACTTACAATTTAATACGCCAACGAAGTAATTTTCAATTGAATCTTTCAAAGAAAATAACCACTATAATGGTTTGGGTTAATGACTACATTAAATTTTTGCCCAAAAGATAAGGTCTGAAGTATTTCGTGGCCCGGACTACAGAGAGAAATTTTCTTTCAATTACAGAATAATTGCGTTTAAAATCGTTGAGGTTCCGCGAAGTGTAAGCTACAGGGAGGTTATGACCTATTGACCCTTGAGATAAAACGGCTCCAAGTGCTACATTGCTCGCATCCGTCGTTATATTAAAAAACTGCAATATTGGTTCATTGATTAGCAAATTTTTACAAGTATCAAAGCATGAAAAATCCGTCATTGCACTCTATTTTGGCACTTAGTTGAAGGCTTGGTAATATTCACAAAGTTATTTATTACCCACCGATAGTAACGTAATAACCCTAAGGAACCCTTAATCTGCTTTGTAGTGTTGGGAATAGGGAAATTTTTATTCGCGCTAATTTTGTTTGGATTTGGTTTCACACCTTGCGAAGTCACGACATGACTTAGACAAGCGACATCTATGAGAAAAAATTGGGACTTATCTGGTTAAATTTTAAAGTTCGAATCGTGTAACCATTGAAATATGTGTTTGAATAATTCTAAATGTTCTTGCAAAGATGTGGAGAAAATAATTATATCGTCAAACTAAACAAGGCATTTTTCATTTTAGATACCGTGTAGAATGTTATCCATGACCCGCTGGAATGTCACAGGGGTGTTCTTGAGCCCAAACGGCATGCGAAGGTATTGATAATGCCCGTTCTCTGTGTTAAACGTAGTTTTCTCGATATCACTGTTTTCCATTTCAATTTGGTGAAATCCGCTCGTCAAGTCTAACGTCGTGAAATACTGGCACACTCTTGATTTATCTATTAAGTCTGTTATGTTAGGTAAGGGGTGCCTGTCATCGATTGTCTTCTCGTTAAGTTTTCCATAATCAACAACAACTCTCCATTTTTATTTTCCGGAAGCATTGGTTTTCTTAAGAACCACCCATATTGGAGAGGACCATGGAGAATTGCTTGATCTGATTATATTCTGTTCTACATTTTTTTAAATTTGATTTTCAACCTGTTTGTGAACAAATGGATATTTGTATGCTTTACTGTAAACCGGTATTTCGTCACCTGTTCGTATCTGATGTTTTAATTTGCTAGTGAAACTTAAAGGCATATTTTCTTGGTAAAATATATCTGAAAATTCCTTGTATAAATTAAGAATTTTTGATTTTTCTTCAAAGTTTACATGATCAGGTCAAATTTTTGATAAATTCAGACTGTATTTTAAACAATCATCAGAATTATTCATATCAATCTGTTTCACAAATAGCCTGTTGAATTTTTCGACTTCGATAGGTTCAGAAAAATTTTAAGTCACTATTTTTGTTGTATTGTTTAATATAGTAATTAAAGCTTGTCCGTTTTTGGCAATTGTAAGTGATTTAGGAATTTCGCAGTTATGAAATTTTTTTTGGGGGATTATTATTTCCCCATCTGAAATGGACGTTTTAATTTTAATTACTTGTTTCGATCTAGGTAAAATTGATATCAAATTTAAATCACTTTGAGTTTTATGGCACAAAACTTTTATTTTAGTATACGGGGTAATTAAATAACTTTTGTTAAAATCTACACTTGCTTGCAAAATTTTTAAATTATCTAAGCCAATTAACCCATTGAAAATAATATGAAATTTAAACAAAAAAGAATTTAAAATTTTTTTATTTTGGCAAATTAAATATTGAGTAGTGGTGAGAGGTATGAAACTTCTCGTATGGTCTAAATGCTACTATCCGATCGACATCATAGATGTCTCTGTGGCGGAGAGCGACTTGCGAAGCAAGTACCGAGTGCGGCGAACATAGATTGTACTTACATTAAATAAAAGGCGACTTTATGTATCCTGCTACAAGGTCGACGGCTGGTTCAGCGATTTTGTCTTCGCCAGGTCAGTGTTCCTTACAAAATTGGACGATTTTCGTTCCAATTTCCGATGAATACTTGCTACTGTAGGCTTCGCAAAGTCTGCGATAGACGGGGTTTCTTGATGTTTGAAGAGCCACTCTGTCACAACATTTTCAGTCGACAAAAATCACCGACGTTCATTTTATTTTCAGCTAATTGTTGAAACAAAAAACTGCACATTCGATATGTATAGGTCCAGAAAAATCCATTCCGACTACGCCACGTTGATTTTAGATACTCGTATGGTATTATATTTATAAGTACGAAAATTATGGAAATTGTTACAATAGTAATATAACGTGTTTAGAGTATGAATGCTAGCAAATGACTGCCGTTAGATAAAATATTAGGTAGCTTCTTCCCGTAGGATGTGCTGCGTCTGCATTTTGTTTATGATAAGTGGGATGACCACTGATGTAATTCATGTTATTTTAATAGCTTTCTAATTATGCTTAATATTTTAAATGCCATGAATTATTGATAAGATAAAAACTGTAATTTAAAAAAAACATTTTATGCCGTCAAGAGGAGTAGGTAGTTGTGTATGTTCCAGGATTGTTTTATGTCTCCACCTCCAAAATGCCTTATGCATTAGAAATTTTAAGTAAAAATTCTGAAACAGATCAATTGCTATTTAAAATTTACATACGTGGAATTCATTGTTATGACACCACCCTTCTTAGGGGTTGATCAACCCCAAATTTTAAAATATTAAATATGGGCCGAGCGACATATGAAATAAAAATTCTTTCAAGTCTGCATTTACTATGTGCCAAAAAAATATATTTACAAAAAAAAAACAAGTAAGTAATAATAATAAAAAGTGAATACTGTTGCATTTATTGCAGGTTTAATATTTGTAGGTTTTGCGAAAAATAGTTAGAATAATTTCTATTGATGAAAGGAACAAAATAAGTAATAGAGAAATGAATGAAGATGAACAGAAAAATATTGGAACAGCATACCATTTGATCCTGATGACTTAAGCTTGTTGCCCACTTATACGCGGCGCCACGCGGCGAAGCGTGGAGAAAAATGTTCATAAAAATTAATTTCTTATATTCAAATATACAACGTGCCATGCCGCGCATTGCTTTGCATAAGTGTGCGGATCTATATTTGAATCCATGAAATAAATTCTTTGCAACGTCTTTCTCCGCGCCGCGCTGCGCACAAGTGAGCAGCGATCAATACGAGTTTTACCTAATCGCATGTTTTCTTAGTAAGTAGGGACTGTTACTGGCGTAGTTTAACTGTTTTATGTTTACGAGTTTTCGCCAGGTTTTGATGCAAAATTCTCCATTGTACGACGCGATGTTAACATCGGTAATTCTCAAACAGAGGCGCGTTTAATAGTTTGTTTATGTACACAAATGAATTAACGATGAGACGGACTACACACCCACTAGTTTTACTTTATGTTGGATAAGAAACATAATCTAGTTTTTATAATTTTATTGGGCGACTAAAAGTATATAGATTTTATGTTGTTAAAATTATAGTCCTATATATTACAATTATTTTAGTTTATGTATATTGTTTATCTATTGCTTCTCGCTTCGTTACACAATTTCACTAATTTTGGACACATTTCTAATTCGAAAAAAAAGCAATTTTAATAAAAAAATAACATACGAAGGTACATAAAAAAAAGGTAAAACAACTTTCAGTGATTTTTAACGTCCAAAAGAATACGTTCATTATTTTCGTTGTTTTGATTTAATTTAAGATAAGAATAAGCTGACTGATAAACTGATTAAAAGCATTAACAGCAGGTTTTTGACAACTTAGGGAATGTATTACACTACATATTCTCCCGATTTATTGTAAATAAATTACACCAATCAGTGCCAAAGTAAAAAAAATCGTTCAACACATGTAACACAGACAGCGTAGGTTATTTCACGCACACTTAATACCTCGATAGCTTAGTAAATTAATACCGTTATTGCCATTAATGACTGACCAGACCTAATTTTGCATTCTACATTAATAATGCATTACCCGAATTAAGAACGGAATAAACCTGAAATTAATATGTATGACCCTGCTATGAAAAATGTAATTGCATTTTTAAATGACATATATCAATGAAAAAAAACAAAGCATATCATTAGTGATACCGGCAGTAGTAGCTTTTAATCTTAAAAGAATTCCAGGCCATGGGCGGCAATCGCGTATATTATCGGTATCTATTTAAAAATAATCAATTAGATTTAAAAAACCATTAGTATGTTTAGTGATGTGTGCTTGGAAATATGACTAACATATTATTTTGCACTGTGACGACAGAATGCCAAAATTGTCACTTGTGTCAAATATTAATATGGCGACGTCATTTTCATTATGACGGTCAAAACAAGCCGATTTCTGCTTTTGTCGAATATGTGAGTGGAAAAAGCAGATTAATTACTGAATTAAAATGGTTACGTTTTCCCAGTTGTTGATTTTTTTAATAATTGAACATTTAAAATGCTTCATTTATTTGATTATGTAGCTCATAGGGATTATTAAGAGCAATTATTCAGCTCAGTTGTATTTTAAAGCTGCGTTTTCACCAGATATCCAACTTAAATCTATAAATCACTGTTAAAATTTTTCTGTCAGTAATATCGAAAAACGAGGTCATATGATTCATCCTAAATACCATACAGATTTAATATATAATCATGTGTATTTTTTCATTAATAGGAAATACGATTATTTTGTTTCATAAAATGACACCAAATAAAATGTTCGTATTTCTTATTAATAAAGAAAATAGTCATCAATATTGCCTGTAATTTTATATATTAAATCCATATGGTATTTAAAACGTCGTTTTTCTCATTTTTTCGTTCTCATCAATAGAAAAATTTTAATAGCGATCTAAAGTTTTCTGTTGATTATCCTTGCGACGAAGGCGTACTAACGCTGCCTTAAGTAGTAATAACTTCTTAAAATGTATACTTCAAAAATTATTTATTTTAATTTCATTTTTATAGACATTAAGACATTGATATTGTTTTATTTATAATAGTTTTTACACAGTTTGGAGTTAGTAATATAATAATATTTTGTTATGTTTTATTTCTAAATAATAACCGTTATTTTACATCACTAAGTGTGTCGATTTCGAAAAAAAAACTTATTTAGTTATTTAGGTAAATTATGTTAACGAAATAGGGTTATGGTAGAAAAAGGTCAAAATCATCAAAGTAGGCGGATTTTCTTAAAATGTTGCATATATAATATAACTTATTAATCTGAATATCTTTCCTTATTGATATTTTTCTGTTTTTACAGAAAATGTACTTTACATAACAAAAAAGTAGTTTTTGCTTAACTACCATGGCCTACGAGATTAAAAAATAAAACCAAATTACACCAAAATTTTTTTTTCAAATAACCAGGGATGATTCCTCAAATTGTAAAAAAAAATCTAAAATTTGAGGTCCATATCACCTATTGTAAAATCAATCGGGGAACACACTGTATATGTATATTTTTTTGTTCTGATATATTTTTTACTAGCTATTTATTTTTATGTTTTCTATTTTCATTCTTTGTTGTGATATAGGTTTATTTAATATTCCGTTATTGTTCTGTTTTGTGTAAGTAATTATTGTTATATATATATTTTTTAAATTCTTAACTGTTTTGAAAACTAACAGTGTTTTATTTAGTTAAATTTTTTTTCAATTTACGGCAATTTTTAGTTATTTTATATATTTTCATGAAATAATAATTCACAGCCCCACAAAAAAAAGTCCCTATACAGAAAGGTGAAGTACCTTCTGGTACGTTTTTCGGTGTGCTAAAAACGAATATCAGATCAGAACTGACCCATCACCCTTAGATTTCGCCCCAGTACACCCTAGCACCCTCCCAAATGGTCAAATTTTCACATCATATAAAAATTCAAAATAAATATCTCATTCTACGTTTTTCGGTGTGCTAAGAACGAATCTGGGGTCATGATTTACCCATGACCCTTAGATTTCGCCCCAGCACCCCCTAGCACCCTCCCAAATGGTCAAATTTTTACATTATATAAAAATTCAAAATAAATATCTCATTCTACGTTTTTCGGTGTGCTAAGAACGAATCTGGGATCATGATTTACCCATGACCCTTAGATTTCGCCCCAGCACCCTCTAGCACCCTCCCAAATGGTCAAATTTTTACATCATATAAAAATTCCAAAATAAATATCGCATTCTACATTTTTCGGTGTGCTAAGAACGAATCTGGGGTCATGATTTACCCATGACCCTTAGATTTCGCCCCAGCACCCTCTAGCACCCTCCCATATGGTCAAATTTTTACATCATCATATAACAATTCAAAATAAGTATCTCATTCTACGTTTTTCAATGTAACTTAATAGTTTTAATATTGCTATATCTCCCCATCCCCCTTCACCATATGGTTATATTTTGACTCTTGTAACGTTGTACCAGTATTAGGATATGACAATTTTTCATTTCCATGCGATGAAATCAGGCAACAGAATCATTTCTAGAAAAAATGCTTCTATATTAAAACACATATAAATAAATTTAAAATGCTTGGAAGATATACTGTATTATCGGTCACATATTGACACCGATACACCAATACAAACTGACTGCAGCTACATTGAATAGTGTACGGATTTGCCCATTCATAAATATGTTTTCAAAGGTAAAAGCCACTAAAGCCGTTAACTTTACGTATCATATATTGGGTCTATATGATTTGAACATTGGTCCAGTATTTTGTGCTGCTGAGGTACATTAGTAATATCTTACACTTAATTATAAACAGGAATTATGACGAAGGATATTAGTAAAAGAGGCATATCACTAGACAGCCTAAACTTGGAAACAGACAAAAACCATTAGGGTTTTCCGCCCTATGTACGGCACAAGATCTACAAACTTTACCTAAAATAAGAATAAATCAAATAAATAACTAACACAACTAACACTTAAAATATTAAAAACAGATATAATAAAAATTTCTAATCCTAAACGCTAACAGCCACGTAGGAACTTAATTGTTTTCACAAAAAAAAAACTTGTGTTTGCATATACGGGAACAAAACACCTTCAAAAACAGTACGATTATACACTAATACTTAAGGTTTATCGCTTTTTCGTTATTTTATGAAAATTAGGTAAAAAAACTCCTACAAGCAAAGGACTTAGTATGCATATAGTGTCTGCTCCCCGCGAACATGCTAAAGTCTCCAAAAATAAAGCTGTGCTACGGCCACCATCTTGGACAATTGCAGCTGAATTTTTTACACAGCGGAAACTATCCATATTATAAAAAAATGTTTGAAACGAAAAACATTTGTCGTAAAATTGTCTAAATCTTTTTATTCCTAGCATTTTTATCATATAACTTTCCATTTAAGGTGCCTATAGACATGAACGATGATCATGTACGCGCGTTCATATATGTGGTATCCATATTTCCATATATACAAATATTTCTATTCAAACAGCAACAAAAGATATGTTCGATCGGACTTTAACTGAAATTTTGTCTACACACTGGCGTATATAAACGCTCGTTCATGTTTTAAGACATTTACGTATGTTTGTAGGCACCTTAAGCCAGAAATTAAATTATTTATATAGAAAAATATTCCAACACCATTCATGTCATAAATGAGGACTTCCAAATAAAAAATGAAGAGGACCAAAGTGAAAGACCATACACTTCTAGGTAACTTTCATTTGTTTCTTGTGTCTGTGTTTCTTAATATAGAAAAATATCGGATTATTTTAGGGGAGAGGATTTTTGTGCGCGTCGAATAATAGTGCGCGTTCTAGTATTTGTACTTCACACGAGAAAGAGCACTTGCTACTAAACACATATCCTAGTGGCAGTGATAGCACAAACTGCAGATCAGCTGGACGACTACTTTCGAGGCAAACTCATATCAAGAGAAAACACGTTTTTTGTTATTATTTTCCAACTTAGAAATTTAATTGCGATATTTAAGAAATATAACTAAACGTTTTGAAGCTATTACAAAAGACCGTGCCTTGAGGGTAGGCATGAAAGTGTTTAACAATTCTTCTTCAACCAAAAAAGATGTAGGTGCTGCAGGAGAAGGATTTTTACTTCGCTTATATAGACAATCAAGAAATACTACTTTAGATGATTTACGGTACTGCAGCTATGATCATCTTGATGCCAAATAGCCGGCTGGCAAAACGTTTAAGCTCACATCTTTGCCACCAACTAGTGATGCAGCAGCTCATCATTCATATCGTTCGACCTACAGGTTCAGGAACGGAAAAGTAATAAGATGAACTCTACTGACTGGGAATGGATACGACACCCTCACACCCGTGTCCATGACCAGAAACCTTTCTCCACTAGAGTTGGTAACATTCATCTCGTGCACTTCTAAATTAAACTGTACCAATGGATTGGATGTAGGAGATCTGGATTGAAATACTCTGCCATCTGTCGACATTGTCAAAGACTATCATGCATGAATTCTGAAGAAGCCATTGAAGTTTTGGTTGATTACGAATATGTTAACTTACTTGTCTAGTAACTATGGATAGATTTTAGGTTTAGGTTTTTGTCAGTGGTCCCTGGACCCTCCACTGCTGCCATCAGCAGGCCTATTGTGGCTCACTACTAATTATATTTCACCCAATAATATCAGTCTCTTAATGAAATTGATAACTTTCTTGAGTGATAGTGTGTTCAGATCCTCTGGTAACAGTTGCCTTTTGTCAATTATTGAGAATCGGATTTCTCCACAGCTCTGGACAGGTGCATATTATGTGGTCTGCCTTCGCATCATTCTTCAGGCATAGGCAGTAGTGTTTTCAGGTTTACTATGTTTAACACTTAAAGTTTCTTAACTCTTTGATTTCAAAGGATATTTTATAAACGCCTTCGAATGCAGTAATCCTGGTAGCTTTTGTCAGTACCGGAGAATTTTCTTTAGCTCAGGTTGAGATAGCCACCTTAGCAGTACTTGAAGATATGCCAAGTATCGCTTTTGGTTCGATGATTCTGAGATCCCGCTCCTTCTCTAGCTAAGGAGTCAGCTATTTCAAGTTACCTTTCATAAGTAGTATTTTTTATTCACTGGAAATGTAATTTCCTTAAGCTTGAATTTTTAACTTTTGTAGAAAAATAAACTTTTTTTTAAATTTTAATTTTATAAACCTTTGTAAATAAATACAAAAATATAAAAAATGTATCTATGGGTAGTTACATGAAAGTATAATCAAAAATGAAGAGTCATGCAATATTTCACTTCTGAACGATTTAAATTTCTGAATCGAAAAATAATAACAAAATCGTGTTTTGACTTGGTGTGTGGTTGCTTCTGAAAGTACTGTCCAATTTATCTTTATGTTTGCACCTAGGAATACTTCACTATCTCTCGGAAGAAGTACAGAAACTCGACGCACACTTATAACCAACTCTCTCCTAATTAATCCATAATTACTAGAGCTCGAACGAAGGTATTGGTTCCTAGTGATGGCTTCCAGGCAGACAATATTTATACTGTAAACAGTTATTGAAATATTCCCAAACAAAAAAAACAGAAATTTATACATCATAAAGTATATTATTTCATTTTTAAAAGTTAGTACATAAACTAGTTTTATCGGAAAACGTATGACAAATACCAAAAAAGTTATATACTATATACACTAGCTAAATTTGGGGGTGACGTCACACTATATTTTTCCTTATTATTCGTGAACGGCTGGAGATATCTAAATTCTGTAAAGACTGATTCCTTGTTAAAGGCTACTCAACGATACTGGTTCCTAAACTTTTGTTTATGGATAGAATGACCAATTCAACAAATACTACTTATACAAAATACTTGAATTCAACCTTATACAAAACACAAAGCGCTGAGTACATCTGTTGATCTAGATATGACGAAAGCACAGTTAGTATTTTAGAAAGTGTTTAGATGACAATGAGTGTACAACAATTTTATTTAATTTTAAACGTTAATACGTAAACTAGTTTTATCGGAAAAATGTATGACAAAAAACAAAAAAGTTATGTTTATAGCCGCCTGTCTGTTGCCAGCACGATGGGACGATCGCAGGGTGAATATCGACGCGATAGTGTAATTCAGCTATTCCCCAATTTTGGTGTTCTTGCGCCCATTGCATGCGAGTACATCAAAAGTACGATTTGTTTTCGTACGATGGAACTTGATTCCAAATAAAAATTCATATCTTGGCTATTAAAGATTAAAAAAACGTCCCAATGTAAAACATAAAACATCATGATTTTGGCGCCAAAACTAAGAAAAAATATTATTGGCCAGATGTTGAAGTTATAGCAATTTTGCACTGTTTTATATATCACAATGTAGAAACGCTATTCGTACTTTCTTGTGATTCACGTCAATATGTTAAATTACTAAAAGATCAAGTCAAACAAATACCTTCATTAGAAGATCGGAAAAGATTCGACGATGGAGCAAAGAGAAGTATATGGCTGAGGGGACCGCTGCTGGGGGTTAGTAAAAAGGGCCCATCTGCGGCCTACTTGCTAGGCGTCAGTCTTCACTACCATTACCATTACCATTACCAATATTATCTTCTAATAAATTATCAAAAATAAGAAATTTATTCAAGTTTAAGATATCCATTTGTGACATATTCTTCTGAAGAGGAACAAAAATTTCGAAACTCCGGTATCTGTAACTGCTTTCGTTTTCAATTTTAGGGACACACGGCACTAATCCCGTTTAATATTAATATACCTAATTTTTTTTGTGAAATAAAATAAGATCATAGTCACTTTACATTTAAATTTTTTCAGTTCGCTACGTCATATATTTTACTGGATGATATCATGGACAACTCAGAAACTCGTCGAAATGCCCCATGCTGGTTTAGAGTTAAGGGTGTTGGCCTTACTGCTATAAATGATGCTCTCTTCTTAGCAAATAGTTCATATGCTTTATTAAAGAAATATTTTTCATCTCATCCGATGTATATGCCAGTTATGGAATTATTTCATGACACAAGTATAAAAATAACTTATGGACAATGTATTGACAATCTGAGGCCAACATTAGAACAACTTACGATTGACCGATTCAATAGACTGACAATGTATAAAGCTGGATATTACCTTCCTTTGGTTCCTGTTATTTTAGGAATGTATCTTTCTGAAACATATAGTGTTGACTTACATCAGAAAATTGAACCAATTTTAATAGAAATGGGTCGCTACATGCAAGCAGAGGTTAGTATAAATAATTTAAATCTAATGTTCTGTAGATATATTTTAGTACTGTGAACTGAAATCAGTTTCCTGGATAATCGGTTAACTGGTTTTGGATTATTCGTGAGTTTTTATAAAATCGAAAATCGGTTATTTGCATAATTGATTATTCGGACACCCGGGTATCCAAATAACCAGTTTAGTTAATCCTAAACTTACTGATGTTATGTAATATTACACTGAAATTGAATTAAAATTAACCGATTATCGAACTATAGCAAAGAAGTTTATTTTAGCACTTTTCGCAATAGGAAGTTATTGCAACGCAAATGTCCGGTACAGTAAAAAGTTAAAATCAAATTACTAATTACTATATGGTGTTACTGTATATACGTTAAATGTCACATTTTCCTTTTTCTCGTTTTGTCTGTATTTTTAAATATGGATAGAAAAATAAAATAATGGAACATTTAGCGTGAGTATGCGGTAACTCATTAATTTAAAGACCGAATCTTAGATAGTTATCCAATTATGCGTAAAATTCTCACAACTAATAAAATAAGAATATATTTTGTGAAATGCAATGGCGAAACACCATAGTTCACAATTTTTTTAGGAGTTAATTAATAACATTCTCTCATACTATTTTATTGCATATTTCTAATTTCTTGCAGAATACAACACATTTATGTACCTGCATAATTAATTAAAGAAGCAATAAAGAAACAAGTCACTATAATTTAAATGTGGGTGCCATCATGTTACAAATAAAAGCAGTATAGCTATATTTTATATGCAAAATATCGCGAACCACACACACACACACAGGTTGAAATTTGTTTTCTCTAAAATGTTGTGTATCGTCATAATTCGTCGAGATTCATCCAGAAATGCAGTACAAATTTTCAACATTTTTTGCACGAATACATAACTTTCACACTTTGAGGGATGAGGAATTAAAATTAGTACTTAATTACTGAAAAATTTAATTTTCCTTAATTAAACCCATATGAATTATCTAAAACTAAATAATAAAGTATTAAATTAAACGTAGCTTTTGCACGATCGTAAAAGGTTTGTTATAAATTGAAAACGCTAAATAAATCAACAAATAGACATGCGTGTAAGACAGAACCCTCAATCTTATGTACACAAAAAATCGAACGTTTTAAATCTCCCAATATTTTAAATACGCTCCAGTTACGTCTGTCGTTTTCAGACTCCAAATGGATTTTTACTGGCAGGTGCCGGAATTTAACTCCAAATCATTTAGAACAATTATTAATAATATACTTTTACTCTAGTGTCAAAAAATAATAATTGTTATAGTGCATTAATATTTTTTTGAAAAATGGGACTGTTTTTTGAAAAACGTGTAACCGACCGACAATTATTTACGAATTTCGAAAAACCGCGCCACAAGTCAGAAGCTGCAGATAAATGAGTAATACTACAGCTTCTTTAATGTCGTGTCTAGATATTAAAGAAAAATAAGCGTTGTTAGTCAGCTGACCTATGGTGCGGTGTTTAGAAATCGCTTCATTCGAAAGCCACAATTTTTTACTATGGAGGGTCACAATTGTTTAGCGTTCATCTAATTTTGGACAAAAATCACCCGTCAAAAATATAGGTAAGATTGTCTACTTTATATTGTATATAATTTTTGCATACGAAAATATGTGTCCGCACACGAGCTGATTCCGCTACTAATATTCGCGAAATGACTGTCTGATAGATAATCATTTTTCTGAAATTCCAAAATCCCAATAGTCTATTTTTTAAATATTCGAATAACCGGTTTTCGTATATCCGAACGGTCGATTTTTCGGATATCTGTATAGTCGGTTATTTGGCTATTCAAATAGAAGGTTTTCGGATACCTGATTAGTCAGTTTTTTGGATACCCAAATAGACTGTTTTGACCATTATTTGGATACCCGGTTTTATGTGAAAACGGTTTTTAAAGAAACCGAATCACCGGTTTAATTTTTTCCCGGTTTTTGCTAGCACTAATATATTTGACGAACTGGCCTATATTTGGTGCAGCGTTTTACTGCATTTAATTTATTAATATTAAATACTTTAACATATTTAGTTTCTTAAATTGAAATTAGTAGAAAAAATAATTAAAAACATATGTATTCACAATACTTCCGAATAGCTTGAACCTGAAGTAACATATTGCTATCTTGACTAATTTAAAATAACTACTGAAAATTTGCTAATAAGAACATCGTTGTTACCTTATGTTACAAATATCAGCAGGGTGAAACAAATCATTTCTTTAGTTTTCTAAATATTATTTTCAAACTTGGTTCCAGAACACATGACCAAGCTCCCTTTGAACTAAACAGAATTTTATTTTAACTCCCGAAAGTTATCATTTTATTTTATTTTAAATGGCACCCTGTATCTTTTTTTGAATTTTCCCATTGGATCTGAAATTCTCTATCCAACCATATATCAAAACTTGAATTTATAATCAAAATAGTATCTAAAAAACCATTTATTCACATTAACAGTCTTTGAACTATTGTATACAAGCCCATTATAAAAGAAATATTAAAATGTTGTAGTAGGCATTGGAAATGAGAGATAAAAAAAAATTAAATAACTAGTAATTTATTAAGTACCACCCTGAAAATCCTAGAATTATGTGTTAAAGAGAAACAAGTCCCTACAGTTTATTGCGGAATTTGAACCACATCTAAGACAATCGACAATTTCCTCTCCCATCTTAGCCCAAAACAAATTGTAAACAGAATTTTTAAATTGCTACAGAACGAAATCGAACCATCGACCTTTGGTACCAAACAAATAGCTAACACTTCAACAATTCGACTACCATGTCTCACAAACGGTCAAATTAGCAGCGACATACAGTTTAAATCGGCCAATAACAAGTTCAACATGTCATCAATAAATTGCAGGATCAACCAACCATGTATATTGTGCAACCATTCACAACGACGAAATAAAACATAAATTTTATCGAAATGTCAGGATCAAAATATAACGTGGAATAACAGCCGAGAATCCAATTCTACATAAAGAGTATAGTTATGGTCTTCAATAAACTGTATAAGTTTTCTATCTCATAAATAGACACCCGACAATTTCCGTGAGTCCCGGATCGACTTCCAAACCAGTCTGAGCTCTCATAGGAAACGTTAGTACGTGCGCAGCGAGATCCCAAGCTTGTTTATTGCAGTTTGCATACAAATGTCGGAGTGTGTAAAGCGTGAGAGGATAAAAATAAATAGTACCTAACAACTATGTCGACAATACCATGGAGGACGCGAAGAATCCGTACGTGTGAATTGGTCTTGACAAAGCCATGTATTCTAAGGAACATATAATCATTAACATATTGTTACGCCACTGGACTGTGTAGACTGGTTAGATGAGACTGGAATTGTACCAAAAAGGGCCGGGAATATTCTGGAATGCTCTAGACCGTGTGAGTGGATGTATAAATAAAAGACGCACGGTGGGCCGAGACTCAGTTATAAGTTGAACGTGAACGAGTAAAGAAGAAATAAAAAAAAATACTTATAAGTGTTCAAATGTGATTATAGTTAAGTCAGTAATTAATCTATTGTTATTAATTGTTAATTAGTAAATAAAGTAGTGAGTAAGTGTTACCTGGATTTTCAATTAACGAATCTACGAGTATAGGTGTTTGTGTGGATAGCAAACACGTAACAATATCATGTGTAATTTAAGTACTATTCAGATTACACCTTTACTATTAAAAAAGTAGTAAATCGGTGTTGCAAACCAACGTGCGAACAGTTTAGGAAATAATGATAAATGCTCTGTGTAATATTACTGTTAAAAGAGAAATTGTTTTATTACTTGTATTATACTTAGCGGCACATAAAATCTGTCCCACGATAGATGTAAGAAGGGTAGTGGACAAAAAATAGTAGTCAGTTTCTTGTTGAAAATAAGACGTTAAGAACAAAAGTATTAATTTATTTTAGAAAGAATATGTGATTTGAGTACTCTCAACTTGCAAAAATTTTAAGAATTCAAAATAGAATACTAATTTATTGAAAAAGAGAGAAGTTACAACAACATAAAATCGTATTTCTGAAATTTCATAAGGAGACACAAACCATATTCTGATTTTTTTTTAAATGGAATTTTCTTATATCTGGAAAACTAAAGGTTCTTTATTTAGTGACGATTTTTATAAAACACTTTGTATAACATCGATCAACTCGTTTTTGACATATCTTAGTTTTATATTAAGCAGGACTGATTTCCCAAGTGCTATCCCAAAATAATAATTAATAATTTGTTATCCATTACATCGCTGATTACATCTATCCTGGGAAGTATCCCAAGATAGATGTTTGGGATACACAGTAGTGTATCCCAAACATGTTTCATGTAACTTCTCCAGACTATGCCTTACATAACATTCTGAATACAGTACAGGAAGTTTCATGAAATGTTAAGACACTCGAGATATGCATGTATGTTCCGTACTAATGATTGATATTGTCTCTTACCCCTCATGCCGACCCTGCAAGCACGGAAATTATCCGGTATCTGGTCATAACAGTTCCCATTGATGTGCGATAGGTACCCTTTTTAGATAAGGACAAATCGAGGATACACCTTGCTTTAGAAATGGCAACAAATGCTGTTTCAGTAACATTTACTAGTTTAATTCAAGCAAGATTTTTTTATTCCAGTTCTTGAGCTAACTGTAAAAATTTTGTGTTTTTCAGCCCCATCGAATATTTTATTATAGTTTTTTCTTTTCACTCCACAAATTACAAGGAATTTAATTTAGAACCAATGTGACAACATATTGGGAAAATCTTGCTGTCAAGCTAACGCTGTTGGCAATTTAAATCAAACTTATTTTTCAGAATGACATGTGGGATTGTTTTGGTGATGCAGATACAACCGGCAAGATTGGAACAGATATTCAAAGGGGTAAATGTACATGGTTGGCAGCTATGGCGGTACAAAAGGCGAGTCTTGTACAGCGAAAACTTATAGAGGAACATTATGGAAGACCAGAGAGAGAATCAGATGAAATAATTCGCAATTTATATGAAGATCTTGATATTCCGACAGAATATATGAAATTTAAAGAGGAATCTTATGAAAAGATTTGTAGTCAGATACGAAAAGTAACAAGAGAAAACGATGCAATGCGTACTTTACTCTTCACACTAATTGAGAAATTATTTAATCGCAGATATACGTAAATAAGCTTTTCCATTTAAAACTTTATCTATATTATTTTTTTAGAAATAACTAAAACATTATAAAATTTCTTTATTGTTCTACAAATTTGGATTTAAATAAATTTCTCGATGTCGTAACTTGACTATTTTTCATGGGAGAGGTACAGAAGAAGCCCAAATCGAATCATTGAAAGGTAATATATTATTATTATATAATAATTTAAACATAAATTGTTTTGATTGGTTACGCCTAGACTCTGGAGTGCTAGATTGCTGGATAAATTCCCGACTAATGTATTTCTTCTTTGTTTATTTTTTGTTAATACATCATGCATAATATTAATAGTACCATACTCCCCAGTGAGTAAGTGCACAGTATTATGTGCGTCTAATGTATACAGTAGGAGTAAGACATATAGGAGAAGTATTTTTAGTTATTCATTTTTAACTATGTTGGCATTACTATTTGTTATTACGTATGAAATATAAAAAAAATGCATTAACAGGGAATCGCATCAACGATCTAGCGTTCCAGCGCTTTGATCTCTGGGCTACATGCAGCTCGTGGAAAACTGAATATTCCAAGACGTTATAAACTGAAAGAGGAATGTTCAGAGGTCTGCTTCTAGGAAATGCTTTAGAGGTGCGCCCTATTTTTTGGACAAATGATTGTTTATATTGAAGATTGCAAGCTCACGAAGCTTCGTTTGAATTGGAGATTTGAACGTCTCATTCTCCCCTTGTGAGCCGACATCATTAAAAAGACAGGAGTCGCACCCTAGAGGAGCCGCCAATGCCATGACATGTCGCTAACAAGGTGCATCAGCCATAATATACTTTTTACAGCCTTTCTTTTTATGCCAAAATTTTTATTTAGTTTCAGATTTGTTTATGAAGCGCCGTTTAAGACATAATTATTGCTGTCATGTTGTAGAATAAAATACAAAATTAAGATGTCATAGATATTGGAAATTAAGATATAAATTTATTAGCTGAATAGAGTAAATTTATTATTACAGTTAATGAATCAATCTATACAAAATTATTTATTACGAATGATATGTTAAACTAGTTTATTAAAAGTTATAATGTTAAATAATTATGTTGATATCCACTTGGATAAATGTAAGTAGAATAAGAATTTGGATAAGTTGTATTAAATTTAATCAAGTGAAAAGTAGACAGTCAAGGCGTGACAGAAGAAAAGTTTCTAACCTGAAATTAGGAATGTTGAAAGGTGTGATAGAAGAAGTTTATCACCTAACATTTGAAATGTGAAGTTAAAAGAAAAGTCAAAGCAAATTTATGATAGATGGTGAGCATTTATTAAATTTATCAAGGGAATTTTGGAAAAATTGAAAAAAGAGGGCCAAGAAAAAAATAAATAATAGAAATGAATTTGATAATTTGGACAGATGATGAAATTTTATTGTAAAGAGAAATTGGAGATTAATTAATTTGAAAGAAGAAGGAAATAATAGTAAGAGTATAGTAAGAATATATAAATGGTATGTTCGCATAAATAATAAAGAAGAGAAGAATTTTGAGAAATTTTAAACAAATTAAATGATATCAGTACTAATGAGAAGGTTAAATGTTCATTAATTACAAATAAAGAAAAAATGTCTTCAAAAAAAAGGAAGTCTTTAAAGAAACTTATGTAATTACATTATTATGAAAGCAAATAGAAAATAAAAAAGTTTATTGAAATAGTCAAAAGTCAAAATCAAGAGATTGGTTTAACTTATCGGGGTGGATAGTTTTAAAATTTGTATTATAATAAATTTGGAATTTGTAGATCAATATAAAAGTTTTATTCAATTGAATAATCTTGTATTATTATTATAAAAGTTTTAAACAATATTGAACCGACTAACTGAGATTAAGAGCAGCTAAATTTAAAATGTAATATTTTGACAAATCAATAATAGTGAAATCAAACTCTAACTATTAGACAGAAAAAAAGTTAACACAAAAAATTCCTCGCAGCAATCATCATTACATACTCTAAAAATAATTTTAGTCATACAGGGTATTTCGTTTTGGCTGGGCAGTAATCAACTTTGTTAAGTTAAATAAAACACCCTATATATTATTGCATATTTGGATAGTTAACGTCAAGAGCTTTCTAATGAACTACATGTGCTTTGTTTGAGTAGTTCAGGAATTATTTGAAATTGTGTAGAAATTTTGACGTATGTACACTATTACAAGAGACGTTGTATCCGTCTAATTTGAAATATTTTAAATGTTTCCATATGGCAATGAATTACAATAGAAAAATGCTTTTAAACCATTTATCCGGTTTTAGATTTTTTTCTACAGGATGTCCATAATTTTGTGTCGAACTTTGAGATTTATAAACCTGAATAACTTTGCTATTTCAAATGGAACACCCTGTATGTTATTTCATATTCGATTAGAGAATTTCAAGAGCTTTCCGATGACCTACCAAATTTTGAAAAACAAAAAATGTAAGTGCCCTCTTTTGACACATTTTATGCAAATGTTAAATAACCAATAAATAAAGAGGTTAATAGTTTGATGCTCGTTTTTATAAAATTGCTCCAATAGCAATCTATGAATAAGTACATTACCTTATAATAATTAATAAGTACTTAGAGTTCGCTGATTTGTTGCCCAAGACAAATAATGGTATTTCTCTGAAGAATAATATTCCACCAAATCACGAACAGGGAGAATTTATTAATTTTTCTAATTACAAATTTTTGAAATAAGTATGTTTTAACGAAGTTAAAAAAACAGAGGATCTTCATTAATTCTGATTCGTGCCCAATCACAGAATCTTACTCTATTCTCAAAATCGAGGTTTGACAACTTCTGATGGCGTTGTATATGATAGGGATGGAACTTATTTTTCTTTACTACCCTATTTATCACACTCTTTAAAATATCTAGTTGATCACTGAGCTGCCTCACACTTACATTAGGATTTTCTACAATGGAAGTGCAAATTGCAAACTGATTTTCCTCTCTACTAACCTAATGAGTTCTTGAATATTTTTTATATTTAATCCTTAATGTTGCTTGAAATCTAGTTTTCCGCCCTTCAAAAGCACTCAGTTGTGGGTGTCTTCTATCTGGATATGTAGCAGCGTACATTCTAGATGCTAATAAAGAATTTTTAATGCATCCTCCCAATATATAAAGCATATCAACTAATTTATTATCGTGAAAGTTATTATTTTTTTTTTAATAATTATTCCTGTTATATTAAACGCACAAATCCACAACTACTAGTTGTCACAACTGTTACAATCAATTATGACTTCTGGCAGTCTTATCTTTTGTTTCCACGGCTTACTTGAAATTAAACTTGTAATTTTTCGAAAACACTCACTTGTGGGTGTCTTCTATCATGATATGCAACAATGTACATTCTAAATGCTAATAAAGAATTTTTACTGCGATTCATATAAAGCATATCAGTTATTTCATTATCGTGAAAATTTATTTTTTAATACTTATTCCGGTTTTATTAAATGCATCGACTAATACTGTCACTATCAATTATAATTTCTGGCCGTCTCTTATCTTTTGTTGCCACGGTTTATTTGAAATTGAACGATTTTTCAATATTGGGAAAATGAACAAGAAAATATATTTTTTGTTTTCATCCATAATAATTCAATACAAATCATGGAAACAATTCTGTTTCTTTTTTAAGTTTATTATTCCTGTTTTTCGCTAATTTCTCATAAGGTGCCTACAGACCCATGTACATATCTTAAGACATTAACTCATGCCATGTACGCGGGTTCATGTATGCCAGTGTGTAGACAAAATCTGAGTTAAAAGTCCGTTGAACATGTCTTTTGTTGCTGCTTGAATAGAATTAAGTGTGTGTGTGTGTGTGTGTGTGTGTGTGTAGGGAATAAGAATACTACATACATGAACGCGTATGAACGTGCTTTTATGTCTTAAGATTTTAAAACATGTACGTGTATCGGTAGACACCTGTCGCTAACTATATCAATTTTGACATTTATTTATTTATTTATTTTTTGATTTATTATTTATTAAAAAATAAGTTATTTTATAAAAAAAGTTTAAAATAGTCAAACTATAACGTCTTTATTTATTGGTTATTTAAAATGTGCATAAAATTTATCAAAAATAGGGAACTTTTGTTTTTTGTTTACTAAAATATTGGACATGATCATATTCTCAAAACCATTGAAAATAAATATCAAGTATGGTAGGTCGTCGGAAAGCTTTTGGAATTCGTTAATCGAATATGAAATAACAAAGTTATTGAGGTTTTTAAATCTTCAAGTTTAACATAGAATTACAGACGTCCTGAAGAAAAAAAATCTAAAACGGGATAATCACTACTGTCTCGAGATATTTTAAAGCATTTCATATTAAAAGAATACAACGTGTCTTGTAAAGGTGTACAGGATGCGCAAATTTTGATGTTTGTATAAGGTAACTCAGCGACTGTATGAGATATAAAAAAAATGGAAGACACATTCTCGATCTCTTTTTTGAGACAAATTCACTGGTGAAAACAAAAATTTGCTATCGTCTTTTGTTTTCGATTTTTCGACTTTTAGACATGTCTATATTTTGGTTGTTTGTAAAGTTATGAGAAAACAACTTTTACATTTTTTTCTGTATAATACAGTGGCGTTGAGAAAATTTAAAGAAAAATGTGCAATTTCGAGTTATGGCATAAAGTTTTAATTTTTTAAACGGGAATCATAGTTGGCTATGGTTTAGTTAAAAAGGATTTTTTTTCTCTTTCAAACTATATATCATATGTGGAGTCGCTTTTGATGTGTAAACATTTAATAGCGAAAATAATCTTTTAGTAGTTTACTTTTTGCGTTTTTTTTATTTTTATTCCAAGTAGGCGTGGGTCATCTATGACAGTGTTTTTCCGTTTGACAGTAAATTGCATATTAACAATTTTGTTTCCGTCATAATTACAGCCTATTTAATCGTAAAAGTGAAGATGTCATACGAAAAGTACGAGAAATATAATATGCTAGATTGCTTTATTCAAAGTAATAACAATTGTGATATTGCATCCGAAATATATTTCAGTCGCTATCCAGAAAGAAGACAACCTAATAGAGCTATTTTTAAGATATTAAAAGGAAATCTTATTATTTGTGGGTCCTTCAACAAGCCAATACCAAAAAATCAGATATTTATCTAATTTTATAATACATTACAATTACAAAATAAAAATTCAAATTAAAGTAAATGTTTAAACTGATGTCCGTTATGTTCGATACATGAAGAAGTGTATTCTTCATAACACTCTGAACTGCATTATAAATATGAAGATTTGAAATGGAATTCACACAGTCCTAAAAATTATGTCTGAGTTCATTTATGTCGGTACAGGTTTCCTTGTATAATTTGTCTTTAATGTGGTCCCAAAAGAAAAATCCAGTGGCGTTAAGTCAGGTGATCGTGGTGGCCATCTCACTGATCCGTTACTTCCAAAACTGGTATTTAATAATTCTGAAATGGTCTTGATGTTATGAGATGTACACCATCTTGTTGCAAGAACTGATTTCTTGCCTCAATTAAGGGTAGATTGTCCATAAATTTCTCAATAATTTTCTGGTTATAATTTCGTAGTACCATTGGTCATTAATATTTTCTTGATATATGTGATATGTTATAATACGATTGCCACGTAGAGCACACCAAACACTAAAACCAGATCGCACGTCAACGATACGGTGAGGGTTCATATCAGATTAATAGTTCTCATTAGGCCTATTGGGAATTCCTGCACTGATAATGTAGGCTTCATCTGTCCAAACTACATTTCTGGAGAATAATGGAACTTGTTGATATTTTTTGACGATACCATATGCAAAACTCCAATCGTCGCTGAAAATCAGTTGGTTGCAGGTGATGTTGTTTCCTTATTGTATAAGGCCTGAATTTGTGTCTTCAAAATACCCAAAGCTCAACGTCTTGAAATCCTAGAATCAACTTCAATTTGACGACTTGAAATTGAAGGATTTGCAACCGCCATTCCAATTACAGTTATGGAAGTTTTTTCAGCATCTTCAATGTCGTAATTTTTTGGTTTTGGCTTGCTGAAGGACCCCCAATTAATGAAATTTTCTTTTAACCTCTTAAAAATAGCTTTATTAGGTTGTCTTCTTTCTGGATAGCGATTGAAATATATTTCGGATGCAATGTCACAATTGTTATTAGTTTGAATAAAGCATTCTAGTACATATTTCTCGTAATTTTCGTAAGACATCTTCACTTTTACCATTAAATAGGGGTGTAATTAGGACGGAAACAAAATTATTAATATGCAATTTACTGACAAATGGATAAACACTTATAGATGACATATGCCTACTTGAAATAAATATAAAAATATCTGATGTGGCCAGCACATAACTTTCTTATACCAGTATATATCATTCTGATCTAAAAAAACCATTCTATTTAATTCTTCACTTCAATTAAATTTTAATAGCGTACCTTGACATGTTTCAATAAAATTTTTAAATAATTAATTATTAGCGTCATTCGATACTGTCAATAATAATTCATATCATATATTTCAATAATTTCTTCTTATTGACATTGACATTTTTGTAACTAAATTAAACCTTTCAAATGTTAAACTGTTAAATTTATCCTAACCCCATTTTATCCAAATGTGTAAAATATTTCAGTTTACATCAGCTTTATTTAAGTGCTTGAGAAAATATATTTTATTGGCTTGATGTTGTAGACATATGATTTATAATCTTCCATCAAGAATTTTTTTTTGTAAAAAAGTTTGGGTTCCATGGACCTCCTTTCAGCTGGCCAATTTCGCTTATCACCGAATTTATCATTGTCTTTGGCCTCTAGAACATGTGTTTAAAATTGTCACCTAAAATGTTGTTGACAATCTTGACTGCCAAATTTGGGAAGTCTCCCATTAGTATTTTTTGAGTTATCGCGGATACACACATACACACATCCACACACACGCACCGACAGACATCATTCGAAAAATAGAATGGATTCAGGAGGATTCAAAACGTATATATCAATCAAAATCTCGAGGTCGAAAAAAAATCACGATTACTATACTTCTTTATATAAGGTATAAGAAAGTAAAAACGCAAAAAGGTAATCTACCAAAAGATTATTTTCGCTATTAAATACTTACACATCAAAAGCGACCCCACATATGATATATAGTTTGAAAGAGAAATTTTTTTTTTAACTAAATCATAGCCAACTATGATTACTCTTTAAAAAATACAACTTTATGCCATAACTCGAAATTACACCTTTTTTAAATTTTCTCGACGCCACTGTATTATACAGAAAAAGTGCCTGAAGAATGTAAAAGTTATTTTTTCATAACTTTACAAACAACCAAGATATTGACGTGTCTAAAAGTCGAAAAATCGAACTTTTGTTTATAACTCTAAAACAAAAGACGATAGCAAATTTTTGTTTTCACCAGTGAATTTGTCTCAAAAAAGAGATAGAGAATGTGTCCTTAAATTTTTTGTATATCTTACAGTTACCGAGTTATGGAAACATCGAAATTTACCCACCCTGTACATCCGTCAAAATTTCTATATAATTTCAAATAATTCCTGAACTGCTCAAAGAAAGTACAATTTAACTTTACAATGTTGACTACTACCCAACCGAAACCAAACACCCTGTATGATAAAAAATTTTTAGAATGTGCAGTGGTTAATGCTGTTTTTACTTTTTTTTTTTCTATCTATAATAGTTACAGAGTTATGGGACAAATACGCACTAGGTGGACACCCTATATATGTTCCTATAAAAAATATATAATCTTCTGAAAAGTATATATTTTATGCTCAAAACAATAAAAATATAAATTTAACCTTTTGCCATCGTCTACTAGATGGCGCACTCAGTTCTACCTTTATGTATTAAACTGCAACTTTGGCATTTAACACCTGTCTCTAAACAGTAAACGAGCTGTAAACATTATTCGTAATTCTATGTTATTGTATACAGTATAAACGTCTACACCGTGGACCCTGGAAAGATACAATAAATGAATTATTTGGAAGTGAAAGGAAAGAACATGCTCCTCGTAATTTCAAAGATACGTATTCTATATAGACCCTTTGCAGATCGCCTCACAATTCATGCGCGATAGTAGAACTGATTGCGCCATCTACTAGACGATGTGGCAAAATGTAAAAATTATGTTTATATTGTTTTGTGCATAAAATATATACTTTTTATAAGATTATATATATTTTTATAGGAATATATATATTTGCAAATCTTTATAAATATTTTGAAAGAATACATATATTTAACGATGATAAATATATATTTCAGTAAATATTATATACATTTCTAACAATAATTATGTCTTAAACGACGCCTCATATTTGTTTATGTGTACATGCTTTATTTTTATCTAAAAGTTCGTTTTTATTTTTTGTTTATATTTATAAATGATTATTATTTCCAAGATGGCGGTTCTAGCACAATAGATTGAGTTCAGGACTTTTAGAATATTTAATATTACGCCTCATTGAACATTGTTGTCGTTTCAACTACATATATCAGATATTTCCTTTAGTTTTTTACCTATTTGACTGGATTATTATGTATTTATGAAATATTACGAAAACACTAAAATCTGAAGTATACGGCTTTCAAATTAATTAATTAATTTACCTTTGCAGGAATTAGCTGACATTCACTTGGTTAATGGTGAATGCAAATTGTAATTATCGTAAGTAAAACAAGTGTGTTATTGACTACGTTTACAGTAGCCATGAAAACCGTTTTAGTAACTACCGTACTAATAAAAACTGGCATTAAAACTCCTGTAAACACCTCATAACACCGGTTTTAGTAAATTGTGTTTACTACTAACTGTACTCCTTTTGGTTAAGGGGCGTAGACTTCTGATTAGGGATGCCGATTCAATAATCGATCTTTAGGAAAATCGATCTTTGGACCTGAAAAAAATCGATTTTAAATCGATTATTTTCCCTTCGATATTTTAACGAAACGATTATTTTTCGTCAAAAATCGGATCGGAAAATCAACATGTTAATTTATTGTCAAAATAGAATGGCGATTTTTGTTTTGATTTGGTTCCCCTTTCCTCTCCCCATTCTTTCCTCTTTTTAAAATAGTTAGCTGTATTTGTGTAGTTTTTTGATTTTGTTCTGGTAAAATACATTAAAAGTAAACGGAAGTACTTACACGATTCGTAGAATTGTAATAATAATTATGTAATAAAAGAATTAAACATTTACCGTGTATTTTAATACATTTTTTGAAGTTATGTTAGTAAAAAAATAAAATTTATTATTAACACTTATATAAAGAATGATTATTTTAGTTTTTGGTTGAATTTTAAACAGTTTTTTATTGGTATTACTAGTCTTACTGTAACAACTTCAACTGATCACGTATTACAGATTCGATTTTCTAATGATCGATTTTTTTCGTTTCGATTTTTTATTAAATCGATCTTTTTTAGGCAACAATTCATATCGATTCAAAGATCGATTCTTTTTACAAAAAATCGGCATCCATACTTCTGATTAACGTGTGTAAACACTGCCAAATTTCTTAATTCTGGTATGGCCAACCTATTACTAATAAACTACACTAGACGTGTTTGATATTTGTATTTTTAAATATTCGGCACAGTAACCTGTGTATTCGGTGGTTTGGAGCAAAAACGGAAAAGCAAATGAAGAAAAGGTAAGCGTGGGAAATAGATCAGATGCATTACTTCCTCAAACTTGTACGAAACGCAGTAATTATGTATTTCGTTGCTGTCGGTTAACAATTGAATAGCTATGTCGTGAGTAGTTATTAATAGTCTTTGAACCTACAGAATTTTCGCAAGTGTAAACTATCACAGAGGAAGGGATTTATGAAGGAGGTTTACTAACTCCTAATTTACAATCCTTGTGTAAACGCAGTCAATGATGATCGAAAATTAAATTCGTTGGATTATGAGAAAAAATATATTGTCACGTTTTTACTATCCTTAAAAACACGTCAAATCGTTGATTAAAAATCCAGATAACACTTACTCACTACTTTATTAACTAATTAATAATTAACAACAATATCTTAATGAAAGACTTAACTATAATCACAATTAATCACTTAGAAATCACTATCTTATTTCTTCTTCATTTATTCACTTTCAACTTATAGACTTCTCGGCCCACTGTGCGCCTTATATATACATACATGCACGGTCTAGAACTTTCCTGAACATTCTCGGCCGTTCTCGTACAATGAGGTCTAACGTTTCAGGCTCACCAGTTGACGCCACTGGTCGAGTAAGGTCATGTCAAAAGTTATTGTTAGGCGCGGGAAAAGTTTATAGTGTTTTATAATTATTTCGTACACCAGCAAATAAAATACCTTGTTAATTGTGCCTCAGTGTTGTGCAGTTCCATTTTGTTCAGAAAGAAAAGGCGGACATATGCTTCCGAGAGACAAAACTCGCCTAAAACAGTGGTTGATAGAGATAACTTTACTCCCTCGAAACATTCGTGTTTGTAAGAAGCATTTTAATCCTGACGATCATGCGTTACCAAAGGAGTCTACTATAGAAAATCGTAAGTAATAATCATGTTGTTGTTTTCATCATATTCATTCTTGATATAACCTAATTTTAATGACATAAGACACTTCTGAAAGTACAATAATTTCCCTACTGAGCAAATTACTACTTTCCCTTCTGCCATCATTGTGTTAAATGTTTTTTAGCTAATTTTTATAAAAATTACTAAAGACTAGTGTTAAAATGCCATACTAAACATTAACGTTCAGTGACATTGACCTTTCCGTACACTAGCGCCTCTCGTGGTGAATTCAAGCGCGTTAACCCTCATTCTAGTGCTAACTATCCAGTCTACACAATCCAGTGGCGTAACAATATTGCTTGAAATCACACCAGCGCTTTAGCGCGAATATGGTTTCCGGTTTCCTAAAAGCAACATATTTTATTTGAAAAAAGAGAACGAATTTTCGATAATTATTAATTACTGTTCTTTAAAAATGGATATAATAAGTAAATAAATCGAAGGACCGGAAATGGTTTTAAATACTTTGTAATTCCAGCACTGCTTCCAAAATCTTGAGTTTCTTCAGTTGGGCCCAACTCAGCTGGTAATAGGAACAGGCAAAAGGTATTTACGGAGCACAACTGTCTTAATGAGCAAGATATTGGTTTTAATTAGCGGCACTTTTATTGTGCAATGCAAATATATATTCTTCCTTTTTTTTTAATATATTATGACACAACAACTTTTTTTTCATGGAAATCAATGAAAATAATTATAATTATATAAAAGGAAATGAATATACAGCTACAGCTGTGTTTTCTGAACAATTACTATAAACGAGTTGTATTTGTTAAAATTATTTCTTGAACAGAAATTAAATTGCGTTGAAACCATCTAAATAATTGTTTATTTAATAGTTATGAAGGTATCAAAGGTGTTATAAGGATAATAACGCACCGTGCTCGGCAGTATACTGCTCGAGGGCCTCTGGCCCGAGGAAATGTACGCCGACCGAAGGCACCATTATCCTATAAATACCAGTGGTGCCTTCAACGTTTCATGTCTTACTAGTCTATTATTTAATTCAAAATTCTTTGACATTTACGTTTGATTAATTTGATATCATTTAAAAGAGAGTAATAATCAAAATTGCTTGTAAACGCTGTTAACTATGCTTTGCCAATATCGCCATCGCCATTCAGTTGTTTTTTGTGTTGTGTGTTATAGTCATATGATGCGTTATAAATTTACAATACCCTAGGGCGTTATTTATCATTTAATGTATCACAAAATAGGGGTTATTATTGCAAAATAACAGATAGTAGGACATTAATGTTAATATTAAACGTACAAAATCTGCCAATAACTAAATGACATACAAAAACGAAAACATAGGCTTATATCCAATCATCAGAAATGCAAAAACGAAAACACAGAGTCTTCTTTTATTAATACACATATTAGAACCAATCACGTTTATTTTATGTTGAATGAAATAATCTTGCAAGTACTCATCCTAATATCTTTGCAGCAGTTGATCGACGTTTTCGAGGAAAAGGGTACTTTGTAACGTATTGGAAAAAATTAAGGTAGTGGTTGTAAATTAAATCGCATACTTAATTTGTGGTACTGAAAACAAAATTCTTAAAATAAAACATTTTTGTTGGGATACTTACCTCCAATTTGGGCTAAAATGTATAATTGCAAGTGAAGAACTAAATAAGCGAAAAAGACAGTCATTTTCAAAAGTCACAATCTGGATTTTTGAGGATTTTTTTGATGCCTATTAATGAAACATAACTGCAGGTTTTATGTTTCTACTAATTAGTTGTGGTTCACACTTTTCACTCCGTTTGTTTACTGTAATATGTATCATAAATGTAACGTACAGAGTACGATAGGGACTTATTAAATTATACACTGCACCCCTGTTACGTTATCATTTATTATCACTTTTACATCAGAGACATACATATACACGTCTGGGTATCTCTGACAGCCCTTGCTAACAGTTACCTACTTCCTTTTTCTCTACTTCTTATGCGCATGTGCGCCAATTACAGCACGTCAAGCACTGTAACTCTAAGCTTTTTATCTTCACTAAAAATTATTTACAATTTAAAATCTTTTCTAACGAAA